>QGQB01000060.1:255-243723 GCA_003385265.1 Neonectria hederae | reverse complement strand
ATATTATTAAGTTTAATTATTACTTTAGTAATTATTATATTATTAATTATAATTATTATTATATTAATCTAAACTATAATCCTAATAGCTTTAGGATTAGTTATTATAATTATTTCTATAGTAATTATACTATTATTAGATATAAGCCTTAATAGTAAGTTATTATTCTTTATATTCTTATATAAAGTTTACTAAGGTTATTTACTTATATAAGACTTATAGAAGATAAGAAATCTTATTATTAATAAGAGGGAAAATAGCTTAGATAATGTATTTTTCCTTTATAATACCTAATTACTTAATATAGTTTACTTTATATTAAACTTATTAAATAAAGGAAATACTATTAATAGCTAAACTTATAGTATACTTTCTAGAGTAAAAATCCTTTAAGATTTTAGTATTAAGTTATTTAAAATACTCTATAAGCTTCTAGTAAAATCTAGAGATTATAGAGTTTAATAGTTTCTTATGCTAACTTATACTTAATTCTCCTATAAGCTATCCTATAGTACTTATACTAATTATTAATATATAATAATCTTAAAGGGAATTATTACTATAATACTTAAAGACTTATATATACTTATAGAAGAGATAGACATTAGTATAGATAGTATAATTCTATATAACTATTATATTAATCTTCTTAAGGTTATATTAATCTAAGTTAAAAATACTAATAGCTTCCTTCTTAACTTTCTTCTGAAAATCTCTAGTAGAAGTTATTATAAATTAGGATTAACTTTACTCTTAGTATACTTAGATATTAGCTTATTTATTATTAGAACTATTAAAGGAAGATTCTAAAGAGTTATTATTATTATTAGAAGCTTAATATTATATCTTTCTATAGCTTATCCTTAATATTATCTTACTTTATATAGTTAGATTAGGAGTAATTATTATATTCTAAGGGTTAAGAACTCTATAGTCTCTATTAGAGATTTCCTCTATAGTCTTTATAGTAGCTTTCTTTACTATTAAGAGCTTTATACTATTAGATCTATTAAAGGCCTTAAATCTAAATTACTTTATAGTAATATTATACTATTAGTTAAGATAGATTATATTAGTTATCCTAGCTTATAAAAGGCTAAAGAGCTCCTAGGCATTAATACCTTAAGTAATATATTAAATAATAAAATTTATAATAGTAAAGGTAATATTAAAATCCTAAAGTATAAAGGTATTAAGAACCTTCTTTATAGCTTATTTACTAATAAGTTTAATATAATAAATACCCTAGCTAATTACCTTAATATATTATAATTCCTTTAAGTAAGTATTAATAGATCTTTAGTTAATATTCTTAATTACTTTTAATATAGTTAAATATTAAGGTTACTAAAGAATAGATTAGTCTTAAGACTCTAATTCTATCTTAAGATTAAGCCTATTAACCTTACTTATATATAATTAAACTATTCTTTAAGGAATAGCTTTATATAGTTAAATTAGTAAATTACTTTTAATTTAGTATAAAATTATACTTCTATACCTCTTTAGTTAAGTAGTTATTATCCTTAGGTAAGGTATAACTACTTTCTAAGGGGTAAGTATACTTAGCTTAGGATTTATAGATTATTTTAGCTTTAGTTAACTAAGGGAATAAACTTATATATTTCTAGAGAATTAATTTACTATTTATAATATTCTATCTTTATACTAAAATTACTAATAAGTAAAATAATAATATTTAATTTAGGATTTATAGGAATCTAATTAACTTATTAATATTTAAAACTTATAAAATCTAAATAATTAAGTAATAATAATAAGCTAAAATAAATTATTACTTTTTTACTATTTAAATATTATTAATTATTATTATAATTAATATAGTAAAGTATAATTATAATTATTAATAGAGAATATAATATTTTAAGTTTCTATAATTAAGGTAATAAAAGTAAGCTTTAAATTTAATATAAATAGTTTATATATAGAGAATTTAATAAGGTTAAGGTTTAATTTATTATTTTTAAGAGAATTTTTATAATTTATAATTAGTATATAAAATTTATAAAAGTAAGAGTATTATAAGATTAAGGCTTATAACTAAGCTTTTTATATAAGATTAATTAGCTATTATATATAATAGGGATTTTAGTAATATAAGTAAAGATAATATATAAAGAGAGTTATCTATAAGGTTCCTTCAGAGGGTATTCTTACTTAGTATATTTCTTACTATATAAGGATAGTAAGAAGGGATTAAGAATAAGATAAAGCTCTTAAATTATTATAAGGTTTACTAAGGCTAATTATGCTATAGGGGTATTAAGTAATTAATTAAGGCTAGTTATACTATAATAAATCATTAGTTAGCTAGAGCTTAGTAATTAGAGAACCTAATTAGCATAAGCCTAATACTCTAGCGAATTAAATCATAAAGCTAATGTGTATAATAGAGCTATAATTGCTACTATTTAATACATAGAAAAGGGTTAGTCACAAAAGGTAAGGGTAAAAGGTTATAAGAAGGATTATTTCTTTGCTATGATTAGTCCATAGACTAAGACCTTAAGGATCCCAGTCCATTGGACTACATAATTGCTTACGCAATCATCGTATTATTCGGCGACTGCAGCCCGAAGGGCTGCACGCATCAAAGCTGGTATCTTACAAATTCACTTAGGCTTGTATGGAAAAATCAAGTCCGTAGTTCTAAGTCTTCATAAGATGTTGTTCGCCGATATAAGCATTACAATTAACTAAGGCTCCTGTGCTTACTTAAGGAGAATATTATGTTGGCCGATTAAATTTCCGACGAACTCATATAGCTAGCCGCCATTTTGCCATAGAAAATGAGGTTTAGTCGTCTTAGACATCTTCTCGAATATGATCAGCATTTCAATAATTTAGATAGTATTGATAGACAAATATCCATAAAGTGAACCTAGAAGCTATTAAAATGGATGTGATATCACAGAAGAAGGTGTGGAGAGATATAATTGTTGATCTTGTTTGTCTTCTCCCTGTGTTTTGGGGAGTAGTACGAAGTACTGTCCACGGGTGCAATCTCCACTCAGTTCCCACCAGCACTGTGAGACGACTCGGTCACAGCGATGTAACGATATTTCTCGGTATCCCGTAAAACTCAGTCAAATGCTTAGCTCTGAAGACGAATGAAGTACCTGCAAGTAGAGCCACCCGTGAGGCCACTTGGATAAGTCGCCGTGAGAGCGAGAAGCTCGCCGACGAAGAGCAGTGGCTGGACTGGAAAGCATATGTTATGGCTGCATTTCTTGGGGTCTATAGCTGGGTTGGAATGACCCCGTCGATAGTGGGAGAGGTCAAATTGCTTATAAGATCTTGAATGCCATCAGAGCCATATCAGCCGCAACTGTGAGTGTGACTTGGAAATCGCTGGGTGTAAGGATCACAAGCGCGTCAGCAACGGTACGACAAAGAATATCACAGGGAAATGGTGGCCATTTGGATGTTGAAGAGATAGGCTTCCCAATCTCAACATACCCCATTTCTTTGACAATTTTTCCAAGCTCTATCAATGGTGAGTTGGTACAGCTTTGAGCGCACGAGTACTGGCCACTATGCATCCTTTTATTATTTGATCCGACCGGGGCTCTTGGATCGGCTACCTTTTTCTAGGTGAGGTGTATCGCAAAGTCCTAGGGCGTGCGGCCGACACTCAACAACCGATATCGAAGGGTTACGCGCAGTGGTGAAAAGCTTAGAGTTGTCAGTTTTAGGTTGTCTCATCTTTGTACGAACTTCTCGGTGTCTGAAAGAGCGACGTGGTCTTAGCTATCGAAGAGATACCGAGACAAGGCGAACCTGCTTCTGACAAGTAGTGCCGATACGACTGGTTCAGCCTCTTCCCGGATTCACGCCGGCCGTTAGTTGTCGCATAATAAAAATGAAGTTAGCCAGTATATGTCTATGGCACCCAGAATTAAGGACAATGCCCACGCCGGCACCTTACTCCCCCAGTCTCAAAAAATAGAGAAGAGATCTTTTCTATTAAAACCAATGGATTCACGGACTGGTTGTAGCCTGCGCGGAAGACCGTCGTCGCTTGTGCATTGTCTCTGGACAAGGATATGGGGCTGGGACACGGATCCAGAACCCTCTGATATCTGCCGTCTGTAGACTGGATGATCATCCCCGTATCAGGAAGGTCCGTCAGTATTTGCAGATCAAGAGGTTCGGCTGCATCTTGATTTACAAGATACGAACTAGATCTATGCCATCGTCAAGGACAAAATACCTCTTGGCATCGCGTATTGTGAAGGCTAGATGACGTGTCCGATATCCAACAATAGACTAATCAGTCAATAGGCCAAATAATGAATGTGTGGCCGCCCAAGGATGATAGAATGAGCGCTTAGAAGTTTGCGTAGATTGATGATGCTCAGTCGTGGTTTGTACGACGTCCTGTGCTGCAATAAATGCCCCTTGACCGCTGGCCCTGGCCTTAGAAGTTTGCCCAAGAGCGAAGGTTAAGTCAGTCGGGAGACTGGTCTTAGTTTTTAGAGATGCGTCAGGCATACTATTGACAGAGACTTTCTCGGACAAGGAAGCTCCTCTTATTGGAAAACGAAAAGAGGTCAAAATGACCCTCAGGTATCTATATTTAGGTATTTTGGATAAAATAAGTAAATAAATGAGACCTGAAGTCATAGTTAATTACATTACCTTAAGGCATTGACATTGTACTAAACAGAATATAATTCGTACAGCCTTAGAGCAAGGTCCTGATAGATACTGGAGGTTTTGAAAGATAACAATCTGAATATGGGCATCAACGACACTTGATGGCTTTACGGCTGGCGTTGTGGGTAAAACTAGCATGACTAGATAGGCTCTTCATCTCCACGGCATTTTAAGAATGTCCACCGTCAACAACCAAGTCTGGTCACCAACGGCCTAAGCATCAGAAAACTTGGATTTGTGGGCGTTCTTAGAATTGACTGACTACCCTGCCCATTTTCCACCATCCAGAGGCGACAACCCCAGCGTCGCCATAAACTAGGTTTAATATATATACAATAGAATTAAGTGGTTAAAAAAAACCATCCACCTCGCGGCAGAATTAGAAGTAGAGACCACCGCCTACTACAGAAAGCCATTGAGACAACGGCGCTTCCGTGTAATGTGACACGGGTGGCATTAGAATCCTCCTCTTTATACCCAAAGGCACAACGTACAAAGTGTGCAGCCCGTCCCACGATTCCAGAGACGGGCACCCTATATCCTGTGCCAGAAAGAAGAGAAAGAAAGAAACAAGTAAAAGTTCGTTGAAGGAGCGTGATAACATTTGCCTGGTTTGGCTCGTCTACTGGCACACAGCCGGTGTTGCATTAGAGGCCAGTCCTTGTCCAGGACAGCCGTTCATCCCAAGTGGGGGGTTCAAAACAGTAAAAGGGAAAGCCAGTCCGTCGTCGAGGAGGTTCACAGGAGCGCCAGGGCACCAACGAGGCCGGCCATGAGGGCAAAGGCGGGCTGGTTGGCGGCGGCAGCGCCAGTGGGGAGCTCCGCAGGAGCCGAGGTCGGGGTGGTGGGAGGCTGCGAGGTGACGGTGACAACGGGCTTGGTGACAACTTCAGTCTCGGGAATCTGGATCGTCGTCTCAGGAACAAGAGTTTCGATAACGGTTCCGCCACCAACGGTAACAAGGACCTTGGAGTACTGGGTGTGAACCTCAACGTCCGTGGCCGTTTCGTAAATGGTTTTATACTGGTCGATCGTAGTCTTGACTTGAGAAACAAGATATTCGGTCGTCGTGTACACCTTGGTGATAACCTCGCCGTTGATCGTTTTGGTCTCGGTGACCGGACAAAGGCTGATGCTTGTGACATACTTGACATCCACTTCGCTAACGGTAGTGTCTGGGCCCTTGACGTGATCGTAAAGCGTGGTATATACAGCCTCAGTAATTGTCGAAAGCTCTGTATAAACAACAGTAACTTCCTCGCCAGCAACGACCTTGGTTTTTGTGATGGGGCAGAGCGTGGTTCGGGTCGTGTACTGAGTTTCCAGACCGGTCTTTGTTACATCGGGCTTCTTAACTGTGTCGTAGAAGGTCTCATAGGCATTTTCAATGATGGTTGAAACTTCGGTGTAAACAACAGTAACTTCTTCGCCATTGATGGTCTTTGTCTGGGTGACCGGGCAAAGTGTCGTTCTGGTCGTATAAGCAGTATCATACTCAACTTCCGTGGTATCAGGCTTCTTGACTTCTTCATAAGCAGTGCTTTTGACAACCTCAACAATTTCCGATGTTTCAGTGTAGACTTTTGTAATAGTCTCTCCTTCGACAACAGTTGTAACTGTGACAGGGCATACGGTTGTCCGGGTGGTATAAGCAGTATCGTACTCAACTTCCGTAGTGTCGGGCTTCTTGGTTTCTTCATAAGCAGTGCTTTTGACGACCTCAACAATTTCCGACGTTTCGGTGTAGACCTTTGTGATAGTCTCTCCTTCGACAACGGTTGTAACTGTGACGGGGCATACGGTTGTCCGGGTTGTATAAGCAGTATCATACTCAACTTCCGTAGTGTCGGGCTTCTTGATTTCTTCGTAGGCAGTGCTTTTCACATACTCGATAATTTCCGAAGTTGCGGTATGGACTTTAGTGATAGTCTCTCCCGCGATGACAGTTGTAACCGTAACCGGGCATACAGTCGTTCGAGTTGTATAAGCAGTATCGTATTCAACCTCCGTAGTGTCGGGCAGCTTGCTTTCTTCGTAAGCGGTGCTTTTGACGACCTCGACAATTTCCGAAGTTTCAGTGTAAACAACAGTAACCTTCTCGCCAGCAACGACCTTGGTTTCCGTGACCGGGCAGATTGTCGTTCGAGTAGTATATTCCACGTCCACGTCGGTTTTGGTGACATCCGGGCCCTTGACAGTGGTGACGCCGCAGCCATAGCAGTCCGTAACAACGATAGTGGAAGTGGTCAGCTCCGTGACGCAGTAGGTGCTTCTCGGTGTCAGTGTACGGGTCTTTTGGCTTGGGGAAATGGGTAGGCAACTTACGATCCCTCCTTGGTGTAAGTGGAGGTGACGGGACAAGTGGTGACGGTGGTGTAGGTAGTGAGAGTCTTGGTCTCCTCTCCGTAGCCATAGTCTCCTTCATCATATTCGTCTCCTCTTGGCTGGACTTGGTCGGCCAAGGCCGAAGTTGCCAGGAGCAGTAGGGCAGCACTGAACTTCATGGTGATAAAGGTAGAGGGGATCTCAGCGAGAGTGGGTGGAACGAGGGCAAGCGGTGAGCAAGCAACAATGTGGGTAGAGCGAAGGGATTAAGTAACCTGAACGAAGGAGTTACTCAAGGGCAGTCTCGGTGCAGACCGAGAGAAGGAGGCTGGGGATGCTGCAAGAGGTGAAGTGAAAGCAGTTTCGAAGTTTGAAGGGGGGTTGGAGGCATGCTTATATCTGTAACCTTTGTGAACAGGCCGGTTATCTGGGAGGAGGAGGATGGGCCAGGCCAAGCCGCCATGACATGCCCATGTCAATCCAGCATACAGCTTCACTCACACCCCACCTCGGGTTGCATTGGACGGCCTCGCCAGGCTGCGGAGAGGGAAGCAACGGTGAGGGGGTGGAGCTCTGCCAAGCCGTGATACGACAAACAAAAGTCCAACCCTACTCGAAGAGGTTGAGGTTGAGGGATGTGGCTGGAGCTCACTGGAGCGACGGCATGGCGCATGGGCTCTAACGAGCCTGTATCGAGGTGAGCGAAGGCGTGACGGGCGTGATGTCAGGATTATGCACTGCACGGAGGTCGGCGATGCGGCGTCATGGCCAAGATGTAGGCCGGGGGGGTGCGGTCGGCCGGCCAAGCAAGGTTTCGAGGCTTCATCCTGGACTCGCGGATCTGCAATAGCAGGGCCGATACTTCGGGCTTCATGATCCATGGGACCGGCAAGGCTTCCCGCCAGCTCAGGTGATGCTTAGCCGGCGTCATGGAAGTCTTTGGAAGTCCGAACTGCCGTGTTTCTCCTTGGGGAGACAGGATAACGGCATGAGACAAGAGTAAGTAAGACATCGGTCTGCCATGCGCTTTATCCCCTTGCACAATGGCATCACAAGAACATGATAGGACAAAAGTGACATGTTGAAAACGGCTCAGGCCAAGCCTCTATCTACTTACCTAGATGCGCAGAGGTCGTGGACGCCCAGGCACACAAATCTGGGCAAAGGGAAATACGGGGGAAAAACAACCCTAAGGATAACACCAACAACAATCCGGATAGCAGATATCTGGAACGGCTAAATCATCCTAGACGATCAGCACGCCTCGGTGCCTGCTTAAGGTCACTGCTAGCCGAGGAGCCAGTTGGCAAGGCAAGGTCCGGACTGGGTTCACTAGAGCCGGGCATGATGATGAATGAGTGGTTTGTTGATAATGCAGCATGCAGGTCGACTTGACCAGACCCAACTAAGGCGAAGTGTAGGATGCACCAAGCGTCCAGCATCGGTCATCGGCCCCAACACGACCATCCTCTCTCGTCAGTTGAGGGAGCGTGAGAGCCCAAGAGCCCGAGAGCCTGGGCCTCAACAACGTGGACAGGTAAATCCGCGCTATGACAGAGGAAACAAACAACAAGCAGCATCATTAGCCCGTAGCCATTGATACAGTGACAGGTAGCTAGGGGGGAGCTCATAGTAGCTACTGTGCTGTATCCGTAGGAACAGCTGCAAGACGGCGGCAAGCCTCGAAGCTCTTGTGTTGTTTGCCAAAGGCACTTCAGTCGAGGACGGCTAGTCGAGGACGGCTAGTCGAGATCGCCATCCCAGCAGTCGCCAATCGACGATTGCCTCGATGGCCAACGTTCGGGTCCTGTTTAGGTGCCAGTCCAGCGCTCTACGAATAGTAGCGCATGACAACGACGCCGTAGTTTCGGAGGAGTGGAGCCCACATGCAGAGCCATGTAGGAACAGGGACGAGGGGCGTAGATCCACGTTGTGATGCCACGAGCAGACCAGACTTGGCAGTCGGCTTCGTGGGCCGATGATGTGAGAAAGCCGGAGGCGGTCGGGACTTGGCATAAGTGAGTGAGTGAGTGAGTGAGTGAGTTGGCTCATGGATGGGTCGACGGTCGACAAACGACGTCGACGGAGCAGGGCCGAGAACTCTGAGCCGCCTCTATTCAGTCAAACAAGATGCAGCCCACAATATGCTTACTCCACCATGCGGAGGTGGTGCAAGCACTTGCTTGTCCTTGTGTTTGGGGGCGATTTGATTGCGGGAGAGTTCCGGCTTGCTTCAGATCGCTGGAGAGGCGCCGGATGAGACGAGTGGCACAGATGTAGTTTACTGATCAGTATTCACAACGACAGGCTCAGCGACGGGAGGGCCGAAGCGGGCGTTCAAGGCACGACATATTCGTTGTGGTCGGGCCGCTGGTCTCGGGTCTTTGGTCTCCTGGAGGTGAGGATGACAAGAATTACGAGGTCGCAGTTGCTGTAGCCAATGGACGCCGTCGAAGAGCAAGCATTGGGATACTGAAAGACGGCCTCTGCCCTCGCACAACCGCCCTAGCACAGCATCAATGCAGTCGCGATGCAGCCACCGACGCGTGGTGTGTGTGGTTCTGCGGAAGCCTGTTTTTCGGAGCCGGGATCAGCAACTTGGCCAGGGGATCCCGGGGAGGGAGGAGGGACGAAGTTTGCTCCGTAGTTCCCTTGGTTGGTGAAGGAATGTAGTAGAAGACCAAGAGCTAGGTCTTCAAGGCAGCCCGTAAGGCGAAAGGCGATTGTGGCGTGTGGTGTGGCAGCAAACTATACGAAAAGCTCCCACAATGGGCAATTGCCGGGACGCCGAGTGATGAGAATGAGTGCCTGCAGTGTGAGCATGTGAGCGTGTAAGGGAAGAAGATGGATGGGTTGGCGTTGAATACGAGGGAATGCTGCGTCAAGGGTGGCAGCTAGGGATTGACTTTTCCTAGGGTGAGATACAGATGGTTGGATGAGGAGGGATGGTTGGTGGACGAATGTCTTGGTGGATGACTGATAATGGGATTCGTCCTGAAAGCCTGCCTGAGAAATCAGGATGCATCAGATCAGTGATACAGAATGGAGCATCTACAAGCCCAAGAGCGCCTACTGTCCGGACATACGAATACCACCTCACTCACGGGACCTCAGTCAGCGGCAGCTTGCAGCGGCACGGGAAGGTGGAAGGTCACCCATATTTCGTAAAACTATATGTGCACGAATATCTGCTGCAGAGCAGAGCGACACACGGCGGTCGTCGGCCGGGCAGCCCACTTGCATGATTACGGCCCCTCGGTTGCACGACGGATTGGATTGGATTAGAGGAGCGGGGGAGGAGAGGAGCGGGGGAGGAGAGGAGGAGGTGTTGTGTAGGATCGGAGGTGCAGATGCGAGGGGGATTGGAGGTGGTTGGTGTTGGAGTTTTGGTGTGTGTGGGCGAGTTGAGTTGACTGACTGACTGACTGACTGACTGACTGACTGACTGACTGACTGTAATAAGAGACGAGACGGGAGAGTGTGTGGGTGAGACGGGGCTGGCTACCAAAGACGACCTGAATGACATCAGGGCGCTTTAGCAGCTCCATATTTAGCATGCATCTTCTCTTAGACTCTTGGACTCTTGGACTCTCGAGCTCCCTTTGCAGCGGATACCGACGCGGGGAAGATGCTCCTAGCGAACTAACCATGAATAAACATTACACCATGACTTCAGTATGACCCGTGCGACCAATCTCACGGTTTCAGGGATTGAACAGGTTCGTATGGGAGAAGAAGAAGAAGAAGAAGAAGAAGAAGAAAGATGGTTTGCCGGGTTCATGGCAAGGCAACGATGGGCCCAGAACTGACTCTTTCTCCAGACTTGTCTCGCACTTCTCGACCCGCACCAGAGCGGGTAGGGAGAGACAAGGTTGATCAGTTGGAGTGAGATGTTATGTTGCTTTGTTGGTTGTTGTTGATAACTACGCCCGCTACGTCCCATCCACGGATACTCACCCAGCTCCCAACAAGTCCCCATCAAGCCCCCTCTGGCTAGGTAGTTACATACGAGGACCAAGCCACAAGCCAGGCACGGCTTACAGTGTGAGACTGCAGGCTGGGCGAAAAAAGCCCGCGTCCGCACAGGAAAGAAAAAAAAACCAAATACTTATCCTGGAAAATCTCGTCAGTGAGTGGGTGGGTAGGATGCATATGTATGCTCGGTATGGCGTGTAAGAGGGAGAGACAGACAGAACAGCACATGTATGGAGGCTGTTGATCAGCGAAGGGGAGATCCCGTGCTACCCGGGTCCGTTGCCTGGCGATCCCCGAAAGCGCAGCGAGGCAAGCAGATGAATGTCTCAGATGCAGCCCAACCAAACCATTCATTCATTCATTCATTGATGAGGAGTTTTTCTTTTGCCCCAGCTCTTCTTCCCATGTCTTGAATCTCAATCGTGGGAGACGGCGGGGGAGATACGAACACAGCATCCAGCATCCAGCGCCCACCCCCCACCAACACGTGTGTGTGCACCGCTGGCTGCTGGGGGGGCTAGCTGCTAAGACGCTTGGCTAGCCTCCGCTGGGCTTAGCGCTATGACTGCCGTGTCCCTGCCCCTGAAAGCCATCCACTACTGGCCCCCTTACAGCGAGCCTCACATCATCCACCCCATGTGATAGTGGAGGCTCGAGCCTTTTAGGCTTTCGCGCCTCAAGTGGCAATGGGCTCGATCTCAAACCATCGAAGTTCCCTCGAGACAAGCCTCTTTTTAAAAACTCTCACGGTAACCATCCCTCCAAGCTTAATGCCACCAGCCACCAGCCACCAGCCACCAGCCTCCAGTGTTACAGTTTTGCCCCAGCTGAGAACTTCCTGCATCAGCCCTCTAAGGTGCCATCCCAACCCTCCATCACCGCCTTCGGGCTTCAACACTGGTGCTTATAGCTCGCCAAACACCGAGCCAAGCCATCCAGCTGCAGCCTCAATTCTAGGCTCGGCCCATCTTCGACACATGTCCCGGCGTAACCGAGACGTCCAAGTTGATGCTCCGCTCGTGTTGCCTTGCTGCCTTTCTGCCTTTCTCCATTCGCCCAGAAGCTCATGTCCCCCTCCATCTTCGCTCTTCCATCTCCTGACAAGTCGCATAGATCGACCCGTGGCCTGCGTCTAGTCCAAGCGAGCTGCGGCACGAGGCACGCGGTGCAGTGGAAGAACAAGTTGACAAGTAGAGAGTAGCATGTTTCCTACATGAATGGAAACCAGCCTGCATATCAATCCTTGGAGATCATCGGTTCGAATGGAGTAGTCAACCATTTCACTGCAGTCTACTATCGGGCTATCTTTCGGGCTGATCCATAGCTCCTGATCCACCACAGCTTTGCTCAAGGTGCCAATGCAGGCAGTATTGAGCTACATGATTTAATTAATACTTTACCGTAATGCTTTGTGTATGGCATTGTGCACCTGCCGAGTCAGCTCGATGCAGACCGTAGTCCAAATGACCTGCGGTAGAATCTTCAGGAGGTTGCCCTCTAGCAACTCTCCCGAGTGCACAAACTCACACATCTCACAAGCCATAAACACTCCCAACTGAGATAACTGTCCTTGAGGACTGCTCATCATTCAAGTATTTCTTCTTTTTACTGATTTTCCCCAGCCCGGCCTTGAAGCCAGCCATGTCCCTGGTTCCCCTATTACCCCAAAGATACTGGGTTCACCCTTGCCCTCTAATCTTTTAAAACGCAAAAGTCGGGAACACAATGGTCGACTCTCTGACCTTCTAGTTCCTGAGGATCTGAGCCAGCTCCCTAACTACCGCGTCGCCGACCTGCTTGGTCGTGGCGTTGCCACCCAGGTCCTTGCTGCGCAGCCCGCCGTCGAGGGCCACACGCACAGCGTCCTCGACCGCCTTCGCCTCAGCGGGCAGGTTGAGCGAGTAGCGCAGCAGCATGGCCACGGAGAGGATCGTGCCAATGGGGTTGACGATGCCCTTGCCCGAGATGTCGGGGGCAGAGCCTGTATTGGTACTCTAGTTAGCGTGACTGGCCTGGTGTTTTGGGAGTTCGGGATATAAACTCGCGACATGTGAGCGACATACCGTGAATGGGCTCGTAGATGCCGTTGCACTTCCCCTTGCCGTCGGGGATACCGCTCAAGCTAGCACTGGGCAGGAGACCGATGCTGCCAGGGATAACACTGGCCTCGTCGCTGATGATGTCGCCAAAGAGGTTGCTAGTGACGACGACGCCGTTGAGCCCGGTAGGGTTCTTGACCATGATCATGGCCGCGCTGTCAATGAGCTGATGCTCGACCTTGAGGTCGGGGAACTCCTTCTCAAACGTCTCCGTCATGACCTTGCGCCACAGACGGCTAGTCGCCAGCACGTTGGCCTTATCGAGCGACCAGACCTTCTTGTCACCACGGCCACGGGCGAGGAAACCGGCGAGGCGAGCGACGCGCTCGATCTCGGAGCGGGAGTAGGGCTCCATGTCCCAGGCGGTGCCGTCGCCGTCGTCCTCCTTGCGCTCGCCGAAGTAGATGCCGCCCGTCAGCTCGCGGACGATGACGAAGTCGGTGCCGCGGCAGACGGAGGCCTTGAGTGGCGAGGCGTCGACGAGGGACTCGGAGGCGAAGAAGCAGGGGCGCAGGTTGCCGTAAGTGCCCATCTCCTTGCGAATTCTCAGTAGGCCCTGCTCCGGTCGCACGGCACCGGTGCCCCATTCGGGACCGCCGATGGAGCCCAGGAGGACGGCGTCGGCGGCCTTGGCGGCGGCGAGGGTCTCGTCGGTGAGGGGGGTGCCATGGGCATCAATGGAGCACTAAAGAAGAGGAAGATCGAAGTGTCAATGAATTGTTCAGAGTATACAAAGGCAATGGGGATGCTTGACGTGGGCAGAAGGGCGAGGAACTTACACCACCCATGAGGTGCTCCTGAAGAATGAACTTGCCAGCGCTGGGCCTGTGCTCCTCAATTGTTTTCAAGACCTATTCCAGCATCAGCAATCTCCAATGCCAAGGCCGAATGCTCGTCCTGCTTCATACCCGGATACCCTCGGCCACGACCTACGCCAAGTTAGCACAGCGCTCAGCCGCCCAGCAACGCGCGGGGCACACACCTCGGGACCGCAGTGGTCACCGCCCAGGACGACAATCTTGTGCTCAGCCATTGTTTCTGTCTCACAGTTGCGGCAATTGGTCGTTAGGGTCGGTCTGGAAGGTTGTCTGTTTGTGTTTGGTTTTGGGTTTCCTCTGGTTTCTTGCTGCTTGGTGAAGAGCTGCCCCGCCTCGACATCCAACTTTCTACCCCACCTGCCGAGATCGGAGTTCGTGGAGCTCCCGGTCCCCGGCTCGACGCTCAGTGGCCGGCTCGGCCCTGGGCGGCCTGGACGGGCATTGCCTAAATGAGATGAAACTCGGCGGAGGTACGGAGGTATAGGGTAGTCTGATTTCGGGTTTGTCTTTGCTAAGGTTTTCCAAGCCTCAAACCAATACGAAGTCAATAGATGGTGTTGAAGATGAATTGCATTAATAAGGCTCTTGCCTACATGTTTATTAAATCACCTTCGCATCAGACCGAACATACCATTCTTAAACTCCAACGCGGTGTGGTTCCAGTCGAGCCATTACGATCCATCCATTGCTAGGCGGTGACAACTCCTCTGCTCTGATACGTCTCTTGAGGGCTGACTGCTAAATCCTCTGCCCCTCCTCTTGTGGAGCTTCGTCCACGACGTCTGCGACGACTCGACAACCCCCCCCCCCCCTTCAAAACCACATCACCCAACTCACCACCAGCCACGTCGGCTGCATTGATGCCCATATGCGTCACCGCCCTTAGTTATTGGCTTATAGGGCTGCGTCATCTGCCCTTAGTGTAGTGTTAGGGTCTCATTTGGATGTATCTTTTACATCTCTCAATATGTGCGGCGGGAGCCCTTTTGTCTTTGTATTCTCATCATCATGGATCAAATATGTATTCAAAGTATCCCGATATCCTTCCTTTGTTCATTCATTTATTGGACTTATCCACTCCTATCGAAATGATCTGAGCGGCTTGCTTGCTAGCGGAGACGGAGCACCCGTCCCATTGCCTCGACCCGTGTCTCGCATCCGGCCCCCCCGCATGTTCGGTGTGTTTGCACAGAATGCGCAGATGTAGACCCGTGGGAGCGTCCGTCGGGTGATGTTGATACATTTGCCATGAAGCCACATCTCGCAAGACTCACTGGGTGCATGTTAGTTCAAACTCAGTTTGGCCTTTTCAGTCCGTCGTCACAGGGAACGGCGAAGAGGGGTGTTGCACATACCACTGAACCATGAAACCGTCTCCCTCATCAGTTGCCTTCCGGTTACAGACACATCGGATGTCCTGTCTGTCCGTCAATAGGCTTGACTCTGTAAGGGTTGACGGTGAGATGGTGCCTGGGCGAAAGGAGCCGAGGTTGTTAGTCTGCAGAAACCGGTGTGACCTCGCGGTGCCTAGATTCGATCGCTTTTGGCGGTCCTCAATCACCTTTCGCAGCTCGCTCGCCGCATCTCCGACCTTGTCGTGATGCTCGTTCATGACAGTCTCGGCCTCGCTCTCCGCTTCGTGCTGGGACCCGCCGGCACCATCATGAACCCAGCTGCTTGTGCTTCTATCACTGAAGCTTCGTCGCGAAGAGTGGAAGATGGAGCCCACAGGCCTAAGGGGGTCGGGAAGAGCAAACGATGCATTAAATGAGTTGTTTCGGCTTGGGATGATGATGGGTTCGTCATCGGTGGACGAGTCATCGTCCGATGACTCCAAGCCATCTCTCCTAGGTCTCTCTCGAGAAATTCGTCGGTGGCTTACGGTTCCATCCATGTCACGTTCACCATGCAGTATCGTCGTTTCGGCACGAGCTCGTCCGCGAGAATCGATCGTAAACCTGACGGATGTCCGAGTTCGAGGCTGTGGCGCCGCCTCAGGTATTGACGCAAGGCCAGAGAGACGGTGTTGGCTCTTAAGTGGAGATGCTCTCCCTGAAGGGCGGGCCATGGGCCTCGCAGGCTCGCTGGATGCGTTGCTCGCCTGCGAGACCGGTCGGGCAGCAGGAGCTAACTTTGGGAGCACTGGTCGGTTCTGAGCTCTCCGTCCTCGGTTCTCGCTCATACTTCGAGTGAGGCCAGTTTTGTTGGATTTGACAGGAGAACTGGTAAATGCACGGTCTGGTAACATGCCGTTCCTCATGTCCTTAGCACTTGATGACCGGCGGAGTTCATCTCCAATGGGCGTCCTTGACCCTGACTCGGCGATTGCTGCCTCGGCTGACCCAGATGTCGTCATAGGTATGAAACTCGAATCCATCGTGGAGGGTTGAGGCCGACTGAAGAGCAGCCCGGGATCTACGACGTCGCCGTGAGCCATTATACCGAAAGGGTCGTCCATGGAAGCAGCAAAGGCGGCAGACATGGCAGCGCTTGCGGCTAGGGTGGTTGGGTGCGATACGGAGGGCTTCGGGGCGAGCATGCGCTCTTGTCGCAGCATCTGGCCATTATCCCGATTTACGGACGGGTGCGGCGCGCTTGGGTCCTGGAACAGTTGAATCTCGCTGTTCCAGTCGAAAGATCCCGTATGACGATGTGTGTGGGCGGGGGTGGTCTGGAACCCGTTTGACGGCGGCACGCTGAAATCCAAATCCATGCCCATGGTTGAAGGGTCCCAGAAGTTGGAGGGAGCACCAGCAGGGGCGGACATGGGATATCCAAACATGTCGCCGGAGGCAGCCATTAGGGCAGCAATGTCATGCTGCTGCGAGCCCCCGGTAAAGTCAGGTTGGCCGAAGCTCTGATCATTTTGCATGTTGAGCTTTGGAGCAAGCTTGCGATCTCCTCTGCGACCAGTCGGTGGAGGTGTCGCAGTCTGCGTGGGCTCCGGTTCGGTGACAGTGCCCCTCCGTGCCTTTTTGGATGATGACGGATGCTGCTTCGATGGGTCTGGACTCGGTAGATGATCCGGCTCGGCGGTGTATTCTTTGGGGACGTGTACTGAGTTCGGAGAAGATGCCAGACGGCGAGATGCATCAACCGGAGGCAATGGTAGATTTGGATTAGGAGAGAAGTGATTAACATGGGTCGCAATTTCGGCCGCGAGACCCTCGGCAGAAAGCAGCCTCTTGTGGCGACTGGCAGGCGTGGCCGGACTAAAATCGACGAAGGGACCCTGGGATCCCCGGAGGTTCCCCGGGGTCGAGTTGAAGACGGAGTAGTCCTCGGCGAAGCGCGGTGTCCAGCCCCCGGCGTCGGTAAAGGCACCTTGGTTGAGCTTGGGCGTCTCGAAAACAGGACTGGGGAAGACAGCGGAGGTTGGGGTTTGTTTAGGTGTTGGGGGACGAGGGTTTAGGTCTGTGAGGCTGTAGGATAAATTGGTCAGCCTTGTGAACGGGGGCGGATCGAGAGCTTCAGGGCGCCGAAGCAGGTTGGTGCGTAGGCCGGCAGGCAGGCCGGCAGGTAGGGCGGGAGGTAATCTTGCCTTGTAACCAGTTGATCCCCGGTCATAGCAGCTCTGATTCCGTATCATACAGGCCAGATCGGATCCAGCACCAGGAGTGCAAAAATTCGATTCACGGGGCGGTGGGAACCAATTCACAGGGTGCTTGGGCAAGTCGAAAAGCACCTCAACAGCAATGAAAGCACATGTAAGGAATCGAGGCGGCGGAAGCGAGAGCGAGAGCCAGAAAGAGAGGATGAGGTATGCAGTCGAGGACGGGACGGATGAATCAAGCGAAAGGGTGGTCGGGACAGGACAGATGGAGGTCTAGGATTTTCGGAGGTCGTGGGTCATTATCGAAGGTCGTAAACGATCGTGGCAGAAGGAGGATCAACACATTAGAGTCTAGAACTGCATGCCAGAGGACAGCGGTCAGCTTTGTGTTGGCGGCGGGACGGAGGAGGCGTGCGAAGGAAGGGAGAGAGTTGGGTTAGGTGAGTCGGATCGGAGGACGGATCACGAGGCCGGAGCAAAAAGAGGAGGGAGGGGCAGGGAGCAGGGAGAGACGGGGCACAGGGAGAGGAGAGAGGAGGGGAAGGGAGACAAACGCAAAAGGGCACCGTTGCCTCGAAGAGAAGGTAGTTGGTTGTAGATTTGCAAGGCGTGGATTCGTGCCAAGGAGGAGAGAGAGAGAGAGAGAGACGAAGCCGGAGTAGGTGGACTTGTCTTTCTTTGTTTGGGGTCTGACGGGCGACCAATGGATGAAGAGGAGGACGAGGAGGATGAGGAAGAGACGAGAGAGAGACCTAGCAGGCCGAGGGCTGTGAATCGAGGCGACGGAAGCGATGAGATGATGGCCAAGCAAGCCGGGCCCGAGGTAGTAAGACGGGCAACTAGTAAGTTAGGTAACGCAGGTCACGCCGTCACGGTCTGTCTGTTCGATCTGGCGACTGGCGCTTTTGGTTGCTCCAAAGCGAGAGTGTGTGTCGTGGGGCTCGGCGTCGTTAGTTTAGGCAGAAGAAGGGGCCCGGTCCATTAACTCGGTAAATTTTATGGCCCAGGACGGGAGACTTTGGAGATGGATTGGACGGATGGATGGCTGCAGTGGATTTATCGGCCGGCCTACTACGGAGTACACTTGGTACCTTTCATGCAGGTGCAGAAGATGGTGTAGTCGAGGGTATTACTGGAGAAGTAACTGGGCTGGACTGGTTCACGTTGGTTCGTTCCTTGCCGCTTTGTTTTTGGTCTGTTCCCGGTTCGCTGTTGGACGTTGCCAGGCCAGTCAGATGTCGATGACGGGGAGCACCTAGCTCAAAGTACCTGACGGAAGAGAGCATTTCCCGGATCCTTTCCCGGATACTTTCTGGGTGAACAGGCAACATCCGTCCTCAGCCAGCTCCGAAACAGCTCAGCGTTCGGAAAAGGCATGCAGGCAACTGGAGTCGCTTCACGCACAGGCATCGAGAGTTTACAGCCACTGATAAACACAGGCCTCGAGAGGCAAGAGGCAACAGTCACAGGCTCCGCCAAACAATGGACCTGATCGAAGCCATGCTGCCCCGTCTCCTAATAGACGGTGAGTACTTCGAGATATCTTGTGAGCCGCCACCAGGTGCCCCCAAAGGTGCCTCAATTTGTTATTAGGGAGGTCGGGGGCTCAGGTGGTCCCCCGGGGGCGCCCATTTCCAGTGGAGGGTGCCGCCACTCCAGCGCCTCCAGCGGCCGGCTCGTAGCCAACCAACCGCTGGAAACTTTACTTTCATCCAACTGGGATCGGCCCCCACCCGGAAGCTAGGTCCCCTTACACCAACGCCTCCACCGGACACGAGCAACGCCGCTTTTTGAGCTGCATAGGCCACCACCCGCTTTTCCCTTGCACAAATCTATGCAAGGGGGCCGTTTTGACGCACCGTTTAAAACCGACGTCTCCCAATCGGACTAAGTTCTGCCGCCATGATTGAAGCATCTCATCGTTCTGTCAACTCTCGGAAGTCACTGTTTACCGTCGTGGCAGGAGTTTTGGCAACTTGAAAAACGTCACAAAGCGGGTGTGTCATTGAATTGGCTGTCGTGGAAAACAATATGCCTACATTCTCAACGAACTACCGTGCCACGTCGTTTACTGGTTGCATTTCAACCAACTGAGTCGGAGTTTGCTGGGTTAGCTTGCCTCTCTCTGCCGAACAAGGTATTACTACTTGACTACATTTTTCTTGAGGGAAAAGGACCATTTGACAATACCTCACGAAGTCGTCTTAGCAACGTTGAGGCGACTCGGGGTTCTGGCACGCACAAAAGGAGAGAAGATAAGTAAAAAGTAAGGGTAGACACACACGCAAGAAAGTGAGTCTACTACATAGTAATAAATTCATTTGTTTTTTCTGCGTCTATTCTGGATAGTATAGATGGGAAATTTGTGTTTCCAGGGGGACTACTGTGGTGGTGTCATGGCTACTTCCCTCATGAACTGTGAAAGAACCGCAGCCAATTTTCATTCCAAACAGTTCTTAGATCCAAGAGATAATGGTTTGGATAGGAATGTTGGCCAATTTAATGTCTCTAAACGTGTAAACATAGCTGCAGTAAAGCTTGACGCAGAGTTTCGGGACGTTGTTGGCAACGGCTCATACTTGAAGAAGCTTCCACATTTGTGAGTTACAAGCACTCAGGTCAAGCGCAGGATATCTCGTGATGCTCCGGATACCAAAATTATGCACCATGTGTTTCGTGTACTCAGCGTCATTCTATATTTACTCATTGCCATGGTAGTTACCTCAACTAGAGTTGCATCAAGGTAGTGCCTTTACCAACTTGAACATAATTCTTCTTAGAAACATATCCGATGAGCTAATTTCACTTCCGGAAACTCCATCAGATCAAAGTGCTCAGTTGAGATATTCATTGATAAGTAGACAAGCAAACCTAGCGACCACCGGCAAGTGAAGGTTTCGCACGTTGTCTAGAGTTGACCCAAAGCGTCAGCCATTGCGTCCTAGTGAAAGACGAACGAAATAATTGAGTTCAAGGGGTATTCAAAGAAGCTTTATTAATATGCCTCTCCTCTGACTTGCGACACTCAAACCATTGCGCGTTGTGCTTGTAGTGTTCAGACTTGGAATGTTCCCAAAGATGAAGGACTGAGACAACTCCAACTATTTTGTGCCAGACTTGGGATTGTCGCAGGCCCGGATTCCACAATTCGACCGAGTCCACGAGTCAGAATCATTGATCTACCGCCATCTAGAGTATGGTAAGGGCATTAACCTTAGAACCCTATGTGAGGCAGTGTACCTAATTGGTGGGTCATTGTCCAACACTGACTGGAATTCTTCGCGCCTGTTCCAACAAGTCTCCAAGACTCTGATTCTAAACTACCAAAATAGAACTTAAGTGGAAAATTGTCAAATCATCATGCCATCGCTGTCCGTGAATGGCCTCCGTTCCATCGTGGCAATAAGGATTCACATAGAAGTCAACGGTGCATGCATGCATCTCCGTTTCTAACACTGGCACCCGATCACCGTTTTAACCTGAGGCGCATAAATATGGATAAATATCGTAACGGTCGTGTGGATGGAGTGGATCCCCCCAAGGTCAAAAGAGGCATTCTTAAGAGCAGCGTGGGAGCTAAGCCCGATTCGTTAACGACCGGACCTAGCAGATGGCATCACCAGCGCGGTCGCCTCCGCAACCTCAGGGTTCCGTTGCCCGAGGGAGAAACGGAATGGATGACGGCCAGTCGGGAGAGACGCGGGGATGTAAGAGACGGAACCAGCCGCCCAAAGCGGCTTGAACAGGGATCAATAGACAGCTGAGCCTGCCTTAGGTAACGGTTAGTAAAGGCGAGGAGGCAGTTGATGTGGGATGGTTCGCCTGGCGTTCCCGAAATCAGATGCACCAACAACCTGATAATGACGATTATGACGGTCATATTCGATGATAAGCCCCTGGTGGGCTTACTTGCCTCCTAGCGAGATACTCCTTTTTCTGCCTCTCGTGCGCTGCATTTACTCATCGGGTGCAAGCACCGGTCGATTCGAATTATTGCATGGCCATTGACTCACCTAACGGACTACTCTCGGTTTCCCCTGCATCATCCAGCATCAACGCAGAGCCAACCAACTCAAAGCATCTCATCGAGTGAACGAATCGCGGCCATGTCTTTTCGAAAAATGGCATGTCTCTTGCAGCTTTCCCAACACGGCGCTTAATAAACCATTCGTTCCCTTCTCATCTCAACGAAGATGCAAGATGCTACACTATGCTTAGATTCCATCATACATCCTCACGGATCCAGTACCTACGAAATAAATTACTTCTACAGAAGTTTGTCTTTCCCTTGTCTCTGCTGCGTCCCAACAACCCGTGCGCCCCCCCGAACCTTCTTTCCCGCCAGCTGCTTGAGGTGGTCAAGACGTGGTGGTAATCTTGCTTGTTGGGAGCGCAGAGGCAGTGCAAATGACAGCAGCTTTTCGCTGCGGAAGAAATAAGGAACCTGCGCAGGTGTCAATGCCTGAATGCAAGCGACCCGTTATCGAGTTGTCTCGTCATCTTGTTGTTTGTACGTTGAAGACAGATAAGATAAAAGGCGTGATATGCTCAACGAAATCAACAATGAGCATCTCAGCGCCTCCTTGTGTTGGACCGAGAAACAAAAAGCATCGCGGCCAACCTCCCCCAAGAATGCCCCGACGCTGTGGCTCCCGCTAATGGCGCCATATTTTTCGGATCAAGGCACAGATAAGCTTGTTGAATGTCGCTTCAGTGATGATGTTTCTCGATTCAGCAGACCCTGGCCGTGCTCATTAGCGAAACGGAGGAGGCCGAGTCACAGGGGTTCACTCGGTGAGATTAGCCCTGTGCCATCTCGGATCGTTGTTTCTTTTACTCCGTATGCCGTATCTTGAACGTGGTCTAACCCAAGCCTCTTTGGGACAACTCTGCGCTTAGATGTCTGTCTTTGGCTTACCGAGCCCAAACCGCCTTGCAAGCCTCCCTGCACCCGCAGCTGCGGAGAATCGAATTGCTTCCAGCATCGCATCATCGAAGTACCTACGTACCTTTGTCCGGGGGTTCAACAGTTTTCGCAATCTGTAGCTGCATGCGGCCGTCAATGCAGCCATCGGTCGCTTGCCAGGCCACGGACTTTCCGCATGAAGAGGGCATTTCGGAATGGGGCAACCGGCAAACCACTTGGCTTCCACCCTGACCACCTATTAAGTTGGCCGGGAGAAGGTCTCTGCTCGATTGGCTGGTTGATACCGTGCCTGGATTACAGATTACACGTATGTAAGGCCCGGGTGGGAACAAACGTCTTGGCAGATAGAGCTACTAGTCTCTTCGTAGGTGTTCGCAGAGTTGACAGGCGAGATAGAACCAGTGGGAGGAGAATCCGGGGACATGGCCCGTCGCCAGGTCTCATTTCCGAAGAGATGGAATGTGCTCTTGGTAGGTACTTTACTTTACTTTACTTACACCGAAGCGATGTGTGCTTGCCGTTTGACCGTGCCCCTCTTAGATGCGGGAAAAGGGCCCGGATCTCATCGACTTGCAACGGCGTGGGCATCAGCGTGGGCATCAGCGTGGGCATCAGCTTACCGAAGTTGAGGAGTTGACATGTCCATCAATGCACGATTCCGGTGAGCATGTCATGTCAACCCGCCTCATGGGGACGGGACACGCATTGATTGGCTGTCCCCTATTCTGTTAATAGCTCATTCTTTCCAAGTTGATGGTGTACAGTACGAAGTGTGTGGCACAACAGGTGCTCCCGCAGCCCGTACCTGAGTTAGCTCGCGACCGGGGGTTTAAGTGCTTGCATTGGGACGAGAGGGCTGTTAGTTTCCCCTCGGGCATCCCCTTGCAAACCACATGTCGATGCGCGAGGGGGAGAGGGCAATGCAATGGGATGCAATTGGTTCTGCTGGATGGTACAGTAGGTACTTTGGTATTGTATCCGATCAACGTCAACAAGTCAACTCATGCGGAGATAGCGTCAAAGTGTACTCGAGCTTGACTGGCAATTAACGTCATGAAGAGCTGAATATCCTCTCCTGCGTACTCTGATTTGACGAACCGACAGTCTTCAAAGCCAAATACACCACGTCAATGGATGAATAGACCAATTTCCATTTCCATTCGCTCTCTGCTCCTCCAATTAGCCACTATCCACAGCCAACAACCGTCGCAAATCACCAACCCACTTCACGAATACCCTCATCCAGAAAGCCAACACCATTCCCATCCATCCCACACCCCAGCAAAAGCAGCCAGAAGCGAGCTCACAGCTCCCCTTCCCCTCCAAGAAACGCAACCCACCCCACTAACACAATACAGCAACACCCAAGGGCTGTCCACCGCGCCGCATGAATCTGGGAAATTAACTAACCCTCCACACGCATCGCATCTCGGCGGCATACGCCCTCCCCCTCCCCCTCCCCGCCAGACCGATCCAGATCTGACTTTCCCGGAGAAGTTTCTCATTTGAGTTTGGCTGCAAAGTGACAGGTTCTTGTTTTCCCTCTTTTCCCTACCGGGAATACCCTTGCGCCGTGGTTGTGCGTTGTCAGCCTGTTCTCAAGCCAAGCTTTCCCCCTTCCCCGACCCCTTCGCCTTCGCCTCCGTCCTGCCCTGTCCTTTCTGCTCTGTGGGATCTTTTGGTTGCCCGCGGCTAGCTCCCGGCCGGCTCACGGTTGTGTAAAAGTACCCTTGTCTGGTGGAAGGCTCTCGCTATCATCCGATGGCCTCCTCTCCTCCATATCAATCCCTGCTGCGTTCCCCATCCCGGAACGCAACCACTCACACCACCCATCTTTGCCCCTCCGAAAATCCCGACCGCTCTGACGAAACTTCGGTTTGTGTCCTATCATACCACCAGGGCGACCTGCTATGGTTCCGGAGCCTGGGTACCTGCGTCCCGACGCTCCCACCAAGACACGAACCAACCCAATAACACGGACCTCTCCGCGTGGCCCTTCCCCCGGCTCTTTTGAACATGCCGACTCCATATCCGAAGGCATGTGTCTGTTTCAAACGCTTGCCGTAGGGGACATCGCGTAGAAGGGCGTTCGTCCTCGCGCATGGCATAATAGAACCAAGAATACACAACAAGAAGGCACCACAATGGTGGACATAAGCCAACCGCGGAACATCCAGACCATCTGTGCCCTCTAATTATTTCACAGAATCCCTGGAGCCGGTCTCTTTTGCTTTCCGGGGCCGAGTCTCCTAATAACCCCTCTATCCGTGCCAACCTCACCCGGACCATCCGGCATAATCCGCCACATCAACAATTGCAACTTAGCCTGTTCAATGAGGAATTGGTACCATAGATAATAGTAAACTGTATTCGTACACGTAGGACACTCCGCTTTAAAGTCACAAGTCCCCAGTTTCAACCCTGGTTCTCTCCGATCCCCGTGTAAGCTTCTGCAACCCCTACTGAAGGTCCCATCATCCGAACACGCACTGGAAAGGGCCTCCCCGTATCATACCAGGCTGCCTCTTTATCATCCCAGCTCCGTGGTACCACTTGAGTCCGCAGGATCGCCGAAAGGGCCGGAAGAGGAACACGACCAGGGCCAGCGTTTCGATCGACGTGCCATTCGCGGGGGTCCGGGCCAATCGCGAAACAAACGTTCGCCATCATCATCCACGGCAGTTGCTTCATGAATCAGGGCAGGTTTCACGCAGTCACTTCTCTTACGTACTCCGCAAAACGCAATGTAACCATCGAAAACTAGAGCTTTTGTGCTTCTTGTGTAGATTGCAAACTGTAGCTCGAACCAACAAGTGAGGCAACAAAAAAACTGACTGTACTATTTTGATATCTTATCCCTTCTATCTAGGTTTAGCCTTGCCCTGCATTCGACTGGCCAGCAGCGTCGTCCATCTTGCTCATTCAATCATCATCAAGCCCTTGTTCCGACGGGGGCGACTCAATGCCAGAGGCTGTCTATCTAATAATAAAAACCAAATAACCAACTCCTGGGTATCCCTCAACCGAGTGAGCAGATGTAATAAAAAGCCCATGTAGTGAAATGGCCTAGGCCCCGACTTGGCCTTGGACTCTCCAAATTGCTCCAAGCCAAGCCCAATGACCCATTCCCAGGTATTCCCATCCTCCAGCGCAATAATTTCCCATCCAAGCATCCAGCCCTTGAAATTCGATTTCGCGGGAAACCCTCCCCATAAGCGGCTGGTGCCTGGCTCTTTTCTTTTTCTTTTTTGATCCAAAAATAGCGCAAACAGAATAAGAAAGCTTATGTGCAATATCGGGTAAACAAACTGTAAAAGCAAAACAATGAAACAAAAGAACATTGAGGTACCATCAAGGGCTGAGGAAATATACTCGCCCGGTGATGATACCCTGGTATCAAGCGTCCGTCTTTGTCCCAACTTTCATAACATAGCGAGTGACGAGGCCATTGCGGCCGGGGATATACTTTCGTAAAAATGACAATCAAAAGAGTGATGAAGAAAGATCTATAGGTATAAAGGACAGAAAAAGAAATTCGGAAGGCGTCTGTGATTATTAAATCATGTTCGGGAAGGGTTCGGTGGCGGTCATGAGCGTCGTGGGCGTCGACCCAAGCATGTCCATCTGAGGAGGCGGCGCTGCCGCCATCATCTGCTGCGGGTGCGGGTGCGAAGTCATCTGTGACATGGAGACCGGTGTGGGCGTAACAGCTTCAGCCAGAGACGACGAGGCCATCTGTGGAGTAAGCGGTGGAACCTCGTTCTTTGGCTTGGCCATGGCTGCTGCTGTGGCCATGGCCCTGATATTGCTGCTCTCACGGCGCCGCTTGGGCGTGTCCTTGATCTTGAGATGAGTGTGACACTGTTCTCTCGTTAGCTTATGTTGCAATTCTCGCGGTTGATCACTCAGGAATCTTACCTTGTAGGCGTGTCTGAACCAGGTTGTTCCCTTCTTCTTGCTGCTGACTAGCGCAATCCATTCGTTGCAACTGCCGCACAGTCCCTCCCACACGTCAGGGTTGCCGTCCATGCGTCGCTTTTGCTGGGGTTCCTGGAAAGAGCTTCCAGTTGCAGCGCTAATTCCGTGGGTAAACGATTTGTCGTACCAAAAGGCCGAATTCTTCAGGACGAGCCACCTTCCAGGCTTGCAGATTCCGCACCAGCCCTCGCGCTTGTTGCCGTGCCCGCGGACCCATCTAGGAGTGTACAGGTCTCCGTCGAATCGCAGCTCCTGCTCGCGGGGCATCAAGTCCGGGTCGGAAGGGTTCATGTCCTCGGGAGGTGGCGGGATCTGCTCCTCTTGAAGAGCAGCGTACAGGTCTGGCGGGTCGGACAGGTCGGTGTAGTGACCGTGTAGCGAATGAGGATCACCGTTGCTCTGAAGCATTCTGAAAAGCCCGTGGGAGAGGAGAGGCGGCGGTGCCTCAAAGTGCGTTGCGTCGGGGTGCCAAGCCTGGGAGGGAACCTGTGAAGGCAGTTGCGAAGGCAGAAGCATGCTGCTTCTCTGGAAGACGGGTGTGCTGGTGACCATGAAAGGGGCTTGCTGCACTGCTTGGAGGTTGCCGTAGTTCAAGGGCAGAGGGTTAGCTCCAGGGGTGGGCGAAGAGTGCCCAGAGCACAGTTGCTGATGCGTGTTGAAGATTTCGGGGTTGGCATGGTACACGAATGGCGAGGGCTTTCGACTCATGGTTCCATAGGTCCCAGTGGACCATCGCTTGATTCTGGGACCCTCAACGCTGTAGGGTGCGGCTCTTCCAGGGCGAGGGGATGGAGATGCTCCGCGGCCGCGGCTTTGGGTCCTGACGAGGTCGGTTCGCGTCTGCTGGGCGGCGATGCGGGGCGATGCGACAGGCGAGAGCTGAGTAGACGACATCAAGGAGTTGCGGTTGGAGGGCGGTGGGTAGTCGGAGCTGAATGACTGCGCTTCGGAGAGTGCAGTAGAGAAATCCTCATAGGAGGGCATGTCGGACAGAGCACCGGAGGTGGACATGGAGAAGGAAGAACCAGACATTCGGCGAGGCTTCGCATTGCCATCGAGGGCCATCAGCTCCTCGTCGGCAACCTGGTCCTGGTATCTCAAGTCAAGAACAGGAATGGCCTCGTCAGTGGTGAAGGCCTGGCCGATGCCCATGCTCATGTCGTGGTCAAGGCCATGGAGATCGAAGTGATCCTCACACGGCTTATCCATCCACGAGGCTAAACCATTGTCAGCCATGTATGGCGCCTCTGCATGAAGCTGCTCACCATTTTCGATCGACATAGGAGGGCCGAAGTCCTGGTGCATCGACATGGGGCGCGACATGGTGTCACTGGGCGTCTGCTGGAATGAGATCGAGGAGGCATCCCAAGATGGCATCGAATACTCTTCGGGGGTAATGAACGTAAACCCGGCATGGATAGTGGCGGGTCGAGGTCGGGTCTGGGTGGTGGGCGTAGACCACATCACCTCTGAGGGCATGGCCTCAGAGTCAGGAAACTCGGTCCCATTCATCGCGACGGTGGGAGTGGACCTTGGTAAATCTGGAAACTGGCAGTTGGGGCTGCTGAGGATAAAGGAAGGTGGGTATGTTTGTTGGTGTTGGTGTTGATGGTGTTGGTGGTGTTGGTGGTGCTGCTGGCTGTGGTCATGTCCATGTAAGTTGGTGTGGATGTTGTTGGATAAAAAGAGTGATGGCCTACAACTGTGTCTGACCAGAGTCCATAACTCAGAATTCAAAAGGAAGGGCGAGAGGTGATTTAATCTCTTATTATTGTGAGAGTAGATCTAAGCAGGGCCAGGTGCGCGTGTCAGCATGATTCTGTGTCGAGGGAGGGAACGCCCGGGTGTAGAAGCTAGGGCGGAAGATGCTGCCAGGTCCACCCATCGTATCTGGATCTTCGGGAGTGCCGCGGGCCATCTTTGACTTACCTAGTCAACTAAGGCCGCAATGGCCAACTCGGATGGGGGGATAATTTCCGGAAAGCCAGCATGCGCTGTGAAGGTAAGGAATGCGTTGGTTTTTTTTGGGGCAGGGTTAGCCAGGGTATAGAGAAGGCTGCTAAGAAGCAATGCTAGAGCTGAGAGAGCAGTGGGGTGGAGAATCAAAGCGTAGGAAATGAGGGCGAGGAGTTGGTCTATGGGAACTCGTGGAGAGTGAAGTGCTGGCAAGCAGAGTAACCGGGACGGGTCTTGGAGGGTGGAGGACGGATGTGAGCCAGCTCGCGAGGATATTATAGATCGAGGCGGTATGGAGCAGAGCCGACGACTGGACAAAGGAGTGACTATCAATCGGAAGAACAAGCAATGAGGGTGTGCGGGTGAAGTGGCGCGAAAGCAGAAGCAAGAGAAGCAGATGGAGGGGCGGAGCCGGAACCTAGAGGTATAAAAGAAGACGTGTATCGAGAGCAAGAGGCATCATCCATGTGGAGGAGCCCATGCTCCGCAACACAGGGACAGCACCAGGGGACAGGTTTGGGAGGGCGGGAGGGGCTGGGCCGAATGCTCAGACACAGACCGATCTGTGAACTAGGTAGAGGAGTCGCAGGTCTAGGATACCATGGGTCACCAGTTGCGAGTGTGAGTGTTCGTGGACCTGGAAGTTGGGATGCCGATGGGGCCCTGGATTCTGGAGCAGGGGAGTTGACGACAAGGACTGGGATCAGACGAACCCCGGGACCAGGGATAAGGTGACGGAGCGACGGGGCAACAGGGCTGGACGGCAGTACTGAAGTTGGTTGCACTGTCGCACATGCTGCGAAGTATGGTAGACAGTAGACAGTAGACTTTGGTTCTGGTGGAGCGAGAGCTTCCTGATGCTCGCGGCGAGCAGTGGAGAAGGCGGCGGCCTTGCCGGGCGTCATCGAAGCCGTGTAAGAGTCGACGAGAACCGACGAAGGGGGGGAACTGAAAGAGGGGCGGGCGGATAGAGGAGATTGGAGTACACAATACCTGTGATCCCAGACGAACCCCGAGACGGCGTCAAGGCGGCGCAGGCAACACTCTCTCACACTCACACTCTCACACTCTCTACTCTTAGTTAAGTCTGTGGGTGTGCGTATGAGAGTGAGGACATCGCCAAGGGGTTCGATCGGACCAGTGCACCGCTCACTCCGGGCTGCACAACAGACTCGTTGGAGGTGGCTTGTCTCATCCGGCGCTGAAGAAACGGCATGGTGGTGTGGGCGGGCGGGTGAGTGAGTCGACGACGACCGAACATGGGCGTGTCGACTCAAACCGAGCCACGTTAGGCTCGTCTGGGGTTGACAAAACCTCCGACCACAGCGGAGCCGTTGATGGAGCCACGCCTGGTCCCGTAGCGCCAGAACCTCACGCCCACTCAAATCACCGCAGAAGCTCGACGCCTCAGCTCGACGCCTCAGCTCGACGCCTCATCATTTTACCTAGGAAAACCCCCTCTCTGAGGCGCGATTTCACGCCCCATTCCCATAACACTCAGCACCATGACCCCGGGCACGGTCGATGAGCGGCCAGGGGTGGAACAGAGCATGTTGCTATTTTTCACAACACTCGAAACCGCTAAAAGTCGGGACGCCGAAGTCAACTCTCGCTCCCCTCCCGAATAGTCCAATCATGCTCTGCTATGACAGGTAGGCTGCTCCGTTCAGGAATCCACGAGCCTACAGGCCGGGGGTCCGAGAAAATTCCCGGGCCAGGTACTGTTTTGGGATCGCGTCGGGAGAGAAGCGCAGGCCAAGGGTCCGTCCTGGCGTCGAAGGAATGGAATATGGGCTTCAGAATGCCATTTCAAGTCGTCAACGGTCGGATCCCCCGCACCAGGGGCCGGTTGGGGGTTGTGGGATGGATAGATCCATGCCTGGGAACTGGGAAAGTAGTCCTTTCCAGCGGCAACCAGCGGCAGCGGCAAAGCAGCAGGGAGGCTCGTCATACACGATTCCACCACGGTTTTTGGCGGCAACCGGCGACCGACGGAAGATGACGGTATGTTGACTGGGAGAGACGGCTTCCTCGGACGTACGCAGACCCGCCTGGCTCGGGTTTACCTCTTGTGCGCGGCGGCGAGGAAGAAGCAACGCCAGTTGTCATCGCAGCGCAGCGCAGCGGCGGGCGGAGGCAACTTAGTTCGGGTCGACTCAACTCGACTCGCTTCGACTCAATTCGACTTCACGGAAGCCTAAGACGAGATGGCCTGGATTGGACGGTGACGGTGGTAATGAATGTGGGTGTAGCTCTGGACGTATGAACGTGCGGACGTAGGCTGGCTCCAGCAGCAAGAGACACATCACCGACACGTCGCCTACCGTCGTGATAACTGAGGCTAGTTCCAAGAAACGAAACACTCGCCACGCCAGCTGAGCCAGCCACTGATAGCTGGCCGTGGCGAGTGACGCCCAAGATGGAGGGTATAGTCGAGTAGACGGGACGTGGTATAGGACAGCTTAGTTGGCTGCGATGAGCTGTCGCCGGTAGTCGCCTGACGCCTCACGCCGGATGCTGGATGCTGGGCGCTGGACGCTGGAGGCTTGCAGTCGGACCCGACGCTTGTCGCCCGCCAGCAAACGCTCGTAGCCCATCCTGAGGGCGAAGAGCGCCGTCAGTGGTGAGAGTGGTGCCTTCAGTTTGGCGGGATGAGAGTGTTTGAGGTCGCCTTGGAGCTGGCTGCGCGACGCGTGGTGGTTGGCTGCGCGCTTACCTCAGCGGGGCTGCAGGGGCCAGCAGGGGGAGGCGCGGGAAGCCAGCGGAGCCTCCAGCACACTTCAGGCCTCTTTGGGCCTAGATGTGGACCTCAAACCACCTGCGATTGGCTGGGTGCCAGGTTTCAGAGCGGCGCTACAGGGCTGTTGCCAGGAACGGGTGTCTCAAGATCTGTTACAGGCCCAGGGTCCCCATCCTGGACATCATCCACGTCCGTCCACTGATTGATTATTTAGGTTCTGGGCGCCTCAGACTCTCCTCTCAGTGTGCAAGTCTGCTGGAAGTGGAAGTCCACTGGAAGCCGACGGCCCCGTGCCTCGTGCCCGCTGCCAGTCTTTCGGAGCGGCTGCCGGTCGCTAGGCGGGGTGGAGGCACGATGCACCTCCTCCGCGTCCCAACGCTGTTCTACCGGCATTGGCAATAGCATGGAAATAAATGCCCGCAGACCGTACTTCGCAGCTACTTCGTACTACAGTACGTAACACTCACTTCCAGTAGTACCCGAGCACGTAGTGGAAAGAGAGTCGGGCCAAGGTGAGGTGAACCGCGAACGGACTGGGATGAGGTGAGCTACCTAGGATGAGCTCCATGAAGTTTACCCACCACAGCTACCAGCCGACGGCTCTACGATGAACACGTCACGGGCTACGACAAGCTATGATGGACTAGCACCTATTCCACGACTTTCTTTGCTCGCTTTTGCTTCAAACTTTTGATATGACTAGGGCCTCTGGGTATTGCACCTCTCTCTGGTTTCATCATCTCGTCGTCACCCAGCAACTTGCTTGTTCCACGTCCCCCATTCCTCGGTGCTGGCAGCCACCTGACACACTCGTCGTTCGTCCCGTCCCCGCGACTACCACATGCCCTCGTATATTTCGCAAAGAGAATGTTTCGAGCGGGCTCCAAACATTCCATTGTTGGCCCAGTATCCGATCGCGATCAAGAGGATGCAAAGACCATTGCATTGAGAGCTTAGGTCACCATAGCGAAATCCTTCTCACAACTGCCGGATGCTCTGAATGACGATGGGCAAGGAACGGAGCCGTTAATGTTGGAGCCGTTACATCGCGCCTCCATCTGTTTCTTCGGCATGTTTTAGACTCTGCTGCCTCGTCTCGTCTGGACCAAGCAACGACTCTATCCCTCCCGCTACCACCACCATTCCCTACACCCGCGGCCCCCGAAATCTTGTCTCCTCCTGAGGTCTTGTCTCCTTGGTGGCACTGCCTTCTTTTGTGGGCAGCCTGGTTGGCCAAAACCATCACCAACCTGGCCATCCTTGGGCATCGTTGCAACGACGCGCACAGCGTACGCGCTCGCCTTGGGGCTCATCCACTCGCCGGCTGCCTCCGAGGTATAGCACATCACACGTCGTTTAATGAGACGAACGACGCGTAAATCCTTCCGTCTCTCCCTTTGTGCGCCCCGTCTTTTTTTTTTTTTTTTCTTCTTCTTATACTACCCCACCATCACAGCCAGCGAGCTGAGTTGGGCGGCTAGGTAGGGGATGGTGTCTGTAGAGATCCGAGCATCTGGTAGGACATGTGCGCCTTTGGGCAATTTGCATAATCACCCCCGTAAGGACCTTGATGACTCTAGTGGTGATGAATGATGGATCGCATCCGGTCGACCCTCGGGCCCTCTGGATTGGGATTGCGACTGGTAGAAGGATTGTGATAGGGATTGGGATAGGTACAAAGAATGGACGGAGGCTCTCTGCCCACTCGCCCACCCCACGATAAGCTGCGCGCTCCTTGCGGCCGCCAACCTCAGGACGCCGAGACAGTGGAGGGACGGAGACGGAGACAAAGACGGAGACACAGACATAGACGGTTCGCCCACTACCCTCCTAGACCGTTAGACACCGGCTGCGCCTCGTATCAAAACCGGGGAGGGTGCGCGTAACGTGTCTGAAGAGCCGTCCGCACTGACGCATTGCCGGCCCCTGCTAATCGACCGACCTTCCTGATGAATGCTCCAGACTTCCCTTTCAGGTCTTTCAGGTCTTCCAGGTCTTCCAGGGCAGTCTTCCAGAAGGGCCATTCTTTCGATGACTTGTTCTGTGGGGCCTCGCGCCCGGCAAGCCCGTTAGACAAGGCTCTGGGATCCGCCGCCCTATCTAATTACCCTGCACTCTCCCTCGATTCAGTCCCCTCACCAGGCTTCGCGGAATAGTGACACACTTACGACCACTTGCGACTGGAACGGGAAATTACATGGCCTGCCCAGTCCACAACGGTCACCACCCCCGTGGTTCATATCTTCCTGATTATGGAGATCACAAGCCAATGATGGCACGATCTCCCCCCGCAAAGATCGCTTTGGCGAGCCCTCGATGCGACCACGCACCTTTGCAGCACCTCAATCGCGACCCTCGTGCCCTCACTGGCTCTCGGTAGGTGCCCGCCGTTAGCACCATTCACTCCATTAAACCCCCGGTTGGCGCTGGAAATAGAAAAGTCGAAAGATTTCTTGTTTTACCTCATGCCTCTTTGGAATATTAATTTACACAAAGAAGCAATGCCATGGTCCCGTCCTTTCGGAGCATTCGCCTTTGCAGGCACGCAATCCTGACCCCGTCCCCAGATCCTTGGGGCACCCCTTAGTCCTTGTTGAGTCTCTTCCAAACCTCATGCTCGGCCGCAGCGAGCCCCTCGCTGGCTACCGATGCCCACTTCTTCGCCGCGCCCCAGACTCCCTCGTCATCGTCGAGGTCCCCGGCAAGTGACATCCTGTGCGAACCTCGTTCGACGGCGGCATCGTGAGCCGCCCGCTGTGAACTGCTAAACTCCGAAGCATTGATGTTCTGGTGATACCCCGGAGGATGCGACAAGTCGCCACCGTCCAAGTCCGAGCGGCCGCCCAGCGGGTCCATGAACGCCGAAGGAATCGGCATTGTCGTCGTCGTTGTCGAGGAGCGTTTCGCGGCCACCTCCGGTGCTCCCAGTGGAGTGTAAGCCATCTGCGGAGGCATGGTAACCAGCGGTGCCTGGGGTTGGTCGTCTCGCAGCGCCTCACCAACTTTGGGAGGTGGAGGCACCTCACTTCCTCTTCTCGGAGGTGACACGTAGCTCCCTCGTCTCACAGAAGGCGGCGCCTCGCTCGCTCTCCTCGGAGAGAGGGGAAATGCCCCAGGTTGTGGTGCCGGTGGACTAGCATATATGGCAGTCTGCGTCGGCGCTGGCGCGGGGTTGGAGGGAACCTGAAGAGTCCCTGTTGGTGCCGGAAACCAGGGCTGCGCTCCAGGCTGGGCAGCGGGATATGTGTTTGGGGAGGGTGAGTGAGCCGTCTTGGTTGCTTCTATCTGCTCTTCCGTTCCACCTGGGGGGGCTGTATGAGGAGTGATGCCGGATGCCTTGGAGGCATTGATGGGACTTGCCGTATAGATGGGGATGGTAGGCATTGTGGCTGATGTTGCTCTTCAATGATGCTGAATGTTTGACCGATTGCGGATATTGAATCCCTCTTTATATTATGCGTCTGTTCTGTCCTGTCCAGATGTATTCTTTGAGGACTTGCTCGTGGATGCGCAAGGGAAAGCTACAGAGTTGTTTTGGTCGTGATGATGAGTTATGGTGGCGGCGAAAGGTTACCTAGGTATGTCAGGTGACTCGTACACACTTTCCTTCCAAGACACGTGGGGATAGGTGCCGATCTCATTCCATCCACAATTCGAGGTAGATCTGACTCAGTAAGAATTTTTATAAGGATGACCTTGGCACATCGGTTTGCTAAGGTTTGGATGATATTGGGTTTGGGTATTCAAGTATGACGTAGGGGTTGTGGAGAGTTCCAGCTAGGTATTCGTGTACCCTAAACCTTTACGATAGATGCTGACGGAAAAGGAAAGCACTATGTTACTAGAAATTTGAACTAACCATTCCATAGACACATAGTTTAATGGAAATTATAGGCCGATTACTGAACTGGACTTCATAGTACTGAACATACATTCAAACTGACAAGTAACGTTGTCCCAGGAACAAGTTGCCATAGAAGTCTATTACGCAACCAGCCACAATATCAATCGTCTCTTCCCATTTCGACCTCTCTGGATTTCTCTTTGGAATCTCCCCAGTTCAGGGATATACTTTATAAGTGTGTTTGTCATGTCTTTGTTCCCATTGCGAATGGACATCCCGTCGTAGCTTTCTGCCTGACCCTTGCCTCTAATTCTAGGGTCTTCTCGATTCCCCGGCCGACTGTGTTCTTTGGCCCTAAGTCCTCGAATAGCAAGCCCTCGGGCTTCATCCTGGCGCCTCCATCGCCCGGAATCATCCCACCAGACAGCCAAGTCAGGAGGGACTCAGGGTTCCATCGACTCCAGAACGTTCCCGGAACAAACCACGGCTCTTTCATGTAGTGGTAGTGCTTGATGCGTCCGGTGGCCTTATCAGGCTGAGAGACATACTCGACCGGAGTGATGCGCGGGAGGCAGAGAAATCGTATGACAAGCTTTCGCGCGAGGAGGAGACTGTACGTCAGAACGGTTATGGCTAGGCTGGGCTCTGGAAACCTGAGGCAGATCAGTACTTTGAACACGAGCTTCTTAGCCCTCGTTGTGAGACAATTCTTACCCGAACGCACGCCTGAGACGATTCCCCATGACAACAAGAGCCATTGGGTAGGCAAGCGGCCGGGCAAACTTGGGATGAGACTGCAGCAGTAATTGCATCAAAATCTGTCCCAAGTCGTGGACCTCCTTCATTGGCCGCATGTACCGGTCCTCGTATTTCGACGCCCACTTTGACACATCTTCTAGGAACTCGATGCCATCCGTCCACTCGTCCTTCTGGAGCAGGGACTGGTAGTCGATATCCATCATGTCGCCAATGTACTTCCAGAGAGTCGCAATGGAGGCTACCTCCATGTCATCCATTTGACGCCATTCAAATAGGTTGATGAAGCGGACCGGCTCGGCCATGGAGGCATAGAGAACATAGAGCATATCTTCTTGGCTGATCTTGCCGCATTTGATGTATGGCTCATGGAGGTAGTTCATACGGGCGACTGCCTTGTGCAATTGTGCGGAGGTTGGCGGGAAAGTGGCGAAACTGGAACATATCAGCGGATGCCTAGGGATTCCATGCTGAAGATTAATCTACCAAGCGAAAATGACCTCGGTGTCTTCATATCTAACCTTGAAATTAGCGAGTTATTCATTGAGTTTTGTACTGTAAAAACATACCGCTTGGGTAGCGTGTCCCACTTATTCAGATCACTGACAGCAACGAGGAGCTTGGCAATGTTCTCAACTGCGTATGTCTAAGGACAAGTCAACCGAACTGCTTGACTCGGAAATTCACCTGTGATCTTACACACCTCAAATAAAGCCAACCGTACGGCCAGGTCGTAAAACAACGGAAACTCTAGGTAAATGAGGCTCTTTGCTATTTCGTAGGCATCTTGGTTTGTCATTCGAGACAGGGATGCACGATCGGGGTATGGATATCGGAACCGAACATTTTTGATGCGCCTGAACCGAAGCAGGGAACAAAGAGTAGCATAACTGGTGAATACAAGCAAAAACAACGCTGGCCAGCTCAATAATCCCGTGTCGAATAGAGGGCTCGTCGGGCTGGCAGCAGAAATGTTTGCCTTGTGCCAGTCTTGACTGAGATCCATGGCTCGGGAGTTGAGAGTACTTGATGAAGAGGGGAAGATGGTCAAAGAAGAGACAATTTTGAGCTGACGGGCTGTGGCCCTTCTAAATACAAAGCAATTCGATATGTGGCTGGTTCTCTACAATGGCTGGTGTCTCATGCAAATGACAAATCCATGGCTGCGCGGCCGGTGTCACTTTTAAGTCATTTGATACGTAAAGCGCCATAAGCCCTTAGCTTGCCGTCCCCAAAGAGGCGCACCAAATCCTTCCACTAAGCAGCAAAGCAGCAAAGCAGCCAACGGAATTCCGCCAAGAGAGGCTGCGTCATCACTGGCTCACAACGCCATGCGCCTCCTCACCGAGAAACTTGACTGGTGAAATGTATGAATAAACATCCCAGTTGGGTAGATTACTGTACTTTGCAGGTCGGCTTCGGTGGAGACTGTGAAAGCGGGAAGTGAGACTGAGCCCGCATTATCTCGTGTTGACGTACAGTTATGAAATGGGGGACAGTATTGCGGACGAGCACGAGGAATTCCAAGGACGTGAAAGCAGGGAGTTGCTGTTCGGGCGGAAAATAATCGCAGTGTAACTACGTACTTCGTACCTAGTAGCATTCAAGTAGTTTAGCAGTTCAGATACTACGTGTGCCTCTCTCCTTGGGCCTCATCAAGTCGCCTCTACGGGTGCGCGGCGCTGAAAGTTTTGGCTATTTTCAGTAGGGTCAGCCTTGAAAGTACGAGTACATGGTAACAGAGCTGTCGGTATCTCTCGATTTTGAGAGCTCTACTAGAGTTTAGCTTGCGCCTGACATAGAAAAGCTCCACAGCGGGATGCGGTCTAGACTCCGACTGGAGTGGCCTGGAGGCGGTTCAGAGATGTGAAGCGGAGATGATGACCGGACGGAATACGGATCATCTTGATCCCGCCACACACAGCGCTAATCCCAATTAAACCAGGCTGCTTGGCCTCTCAAGATGGTCGTGACGATCGCCAATGCGCGCCAGGAGTTTTCCCATTGAGCGTGAATGCCTTCACCCAGCTCCTCCTTTCACCATCAATGTGAGCGAGCATAACCTTCTCCAAGTCGCTCCTAAAGGAAGGGTACATTCGCCATCATGGTCGGCAAAGTCAGCGAGAGGGTCCTCCTCCGGGAAGGTATGATTTGATGCGCTCTTGAAGCAACCCTCGCGACACCTGGGGCTGACGAGATGACAACGTAGGCCTCGAGAGGACCGACAATGGCATGAAGTTGACCAACTGGCCGGATGTTACGCCCATCAACCAGAAGAACTACTACACGTACGCCGCCACCAGCACTCGATCCATACTACGTACGGCTGATGCTGATTCTCTATTAGCGATTACATGAAGCGCGATGATCAAGTTCTCGCCCTCCGACTCCAGAGCGACGCGACTCGCGATCGATTGGTCCAGCATGCCCGAGACCGCGACCGAGCCCTTTCCAAGACGGCCAACGGCGAGCTCCCTCTTCCCGTCGCAGACCTGGCTGAGGAAGATGGTGCCACGACGCCTTCCGCGGGCCTGGATCCGTCGAGGGTCATTGTGATTCACCCTGGGAGCCAGAACCTGCGCATTGGCTTCGCTAGCGATGCGCTCCCCAAGACGATTCCGATGACGCTGGCAACCAAGTTCCCGCAGACCGAATCCGAAATGTACGAGGCCCTTCCACGACGACAGTTTGAGGCTAAGGCCGCCGAGCAGCAATACGGCGAAGAGTGGACCAAGAAATACCAAAAGATGTCCCACGACCTCAAAGTCGAAATGCGTGCGAACAAGCGCAAGGTACTCCCCAATTCCAAGGAACTTGTCCAAACCTTCAACCGCCGTACCGAACCCGAGGTCATCCAGAAGCACAATGACCCCCTTGAGATTGAATGGACCGACATCGACACCCTCGACGATCCAGATTCACTCGCTTCATGTTTCATTGGAAGTCAAGCCGAGCGAGTTCCGGACGACTCGAATCCCAAGTTCAAGCTTTGGTGGCCCATTCAGCATGGCTTGTGGAATGAGGACGGCTACACCAGCCAGGAACACCTCTTCGACGATTTTGAGACGCTCTTAGACAAAGCGCTGAGGCAGGAGCTTGGTTTGAAGACGAACAGCGAATGGCAGCAATATAGTTGCGTTTTTGTGATTCCAGATCTCTACGACAAGCGATATGTCGAGCAAGTGCTACGCTCCTGCATGACCTGGTTTGAGTTTAACAGGATATGCTTTATCCAAGAGAGCATGGCTGCGACGTTTGGTGCTGGATACACACAAGCATGTGTGGTTGATATGGGAGCCCAGAAAACGTCCATCACCTGCGTGGAAGATGGACTCTGCATCGACGACTCGAGAATAAACCTCAAGTTCGGAGGGTACGACATCACAGAGGCCTTCATGAAGATGATGCTCTACGATAACTTTCCCTACCAGGACATGAACTTACGGAGGCGGTACGATTTTCTTCTGGCCGAGGAGTTGAAGATCAAGCACTGCACCATGTCTCAGGCAGATATTTCGGTACAACTGTACCAGTTTCATGTTCGAGCACCCAACCAACCGACCCGGAAATATCAGTTCAAGACTTATGACGAGGTCATTCTCGCCCCAATGGGAGTTTACGATCCTACCATCTTCGATAACGGCGCTAAGCTAAATGGTCGACGGAAACTGGTGGAGCGTTCATACAACGCATACGACGTGGACATTCCAGATGACCCGACCTCAGCCGCTCAGTTGGCTATTTTGGCCCTCGTGAAGCCGTCGATCACGTCCAACGCCAACGGCTTCGCCCAATCTCAGCAGGATGTTTCTACACCTAGTAAGGAAAAGTCGCAGTTCAACTTCCTCTCGGCCAAGGACGCTGTCACAAATGGAACACCGATGGGATCTCACACCGGCTCTCCGGCCCCTGAGGGAGCTGGCACACCTGCTCCTCCGTTCGTCTTCGGTGGCAAGGACAAGGAAGGGGTGAATGGAGGTAGCCCTGCGCCAAACGGCACCCGCGCCACAGGAACCCCTGTTCCAGGACAGAACCTACAACCACCAGCAGGCATGTTTGTGGATGCCTCAGCTCGGTCTGCCAAGGCCCTAGCGAACGAACGAGACGAAGTGCTGCCCAGTGCGCCGCTAGACGTTGCCATTCTCACGAGCATACAGAACGCCGCTAAAGGCGAGGACAAGAAGCTGCGCGACCTGCTGGGAAGCATCATGGTTGTCGGCGGTGGTGCCAAGATCCCTCACTTCACTGTGGTGCTGGAAGAGAAGCTCAAGGCTCGACGACCCGACCTCAACGACCGCATCCTAGTAAGCCGAAGCGCCAGAGACATGGACGAGCAGGTGGTGGCCTGGAAGGGTGCGAGCGTGTTTGCCAAGCTGCCGACCAACGACTCGTGGATCACGCCGTTCGAGTTTGAACGACTAGGTGCCAGGACGCTTCATCACAAAGTCCTCTGGGCATGGTAGAGGGATGCAGGAGAGGCTTGTTGCATTAGGTCGGGTTGGCAGGCTAGGACGGGATCGGGTCTTTCGGAGTTTTGTGGAAGTCAAGGGCATGGAGTCTGGGTTGTTTGATGTCTATTGGTGCAATGGGCAAATCTACAAGCAAACAAAAAAACCACATGACAGACAAAGAAAAAGGAAGAGAGGAGAAACGTATAGATAGATGTTGTCACATACCGTCGAGGTCGGTTCCGGGGGGACCGAACTGAGCGAGCAGTGGCCAGGTAATTACACGAGCCTTGGATGACTTTGATAATTGTTTATTTCCGATCCCGCCAGAGCCGCCGAAATACAACTATACGTACATACAAGTATACTTGGTCAGGCCACATCCCTTGACAAACCCCATGACTTCCCATGTCTCAGATACGACGATACAAGCTTGATACACTTTGTTCATTCATCCCGTCTGCGATATCGGTACACCTCAGAATAGGCCAGGCTTATGTAATTCTGCCCCACGTCCCACTCAGCGCAAGCTCCCTTCCATCTTCCCTTGTTGTTATGTACTAGCTTGCTAGCTTCAGCTCGGCCCATCTTAATAGTAGACGTCAACACTTGACACCCTTCGCATTTCAAAACACATTCCCCCCTCTCGCGATGTGAATACGGCCGGAACGTCTCACGCAAGTGCCCCATCTCGTCTCTATTTACTGGCCCATCTTCAATTGCCCCCCTCAGCGTCTGCTTCGCGCTGCTGTCCGCCGTCATGCTGTCTACTCTGCTGCGATATCTGCCCTTTGCGCCGTCCACGACGCCCGTCCAGGCATTCACGTACCTGCTCGGCATCTCGCTCTTCTCCATCTCTTTCCTCGTCTTCCTCAACAGCTCGGTCTCGTTCGTTATCACCGATCTCATCGGCCAGAAGAAAGGCGTCGGCGATGTCGTCGGGACGCTGGGCTTTGTCGACGAGATCGTCGCCCTCGTGGCCTGCCCGGCCTGGGGCCTCGTTTCGGATCGCCTGGGTGTAAGATGGGTCGCCGTCATTGGATACTCCGTCATTGGCGTTTCCCTTGCGCTCTTCGTCCAGGCCCGCGCAGTCTATCCGCAGTTGCTGTTGGCGCGGGTGCTGTTCGCCATTGGCGCTTCCGCAGCGTGAGTTGCTCTGATATACGGCCGAGGTCACTCGGATATATGCTGACTTGCGCAGGGCTACTATGGTGACGGCAATTTTGCCCTCGCTGACAGACGACAGCTCTCCGGTCGACCATGCCGCTCAGGAGAGGATCAAGGCCCTCCAGACTGCCCGCAACAGCGTTGCCTTCTCCGTCGAGTCCGAGCTGACAATCACGCCGGAACGATACACACAATCCGTGTCCACCGACCCCGAGGACGACGACAGCGATAAGGCCGGACGGCCGTCCAAGCTGGCGGGTCTTGTCGGTGTCTTTACGGGCTGCGGTGCACTGGTTGCACTGGTTCTATTCCTACCGTTGCCCGTGAGGTTCGGCGAGATCAAGGGTGTCACGCCCGCAGACGCAGTATCGTATAGTTTCTATGTCGTTTCCGTCGTCGCATTTGCGGTTGCCATCTTTGTGTCCTTTGGTTTGCGAAACCTGAAGGGTGAGGAGGGTAAGGGATGGAACGTTCTTCTTGGACGTCAGAATGATGACTTCGAGTCCCATTCGGGATTTGGTGTTGCGCCTCAGCGACAGGTGAGTCTCGACATCAACCTCAAGAGCTTGCACCTAGCTAACACAGAAGCAGAAGCTGGCCCCGTACCTCAGTCTCATGAAGGACTCGGTCCTCCTCGGATGCACAGATTCCAGAATCGGCCTTGCATATCTTGGCGGGTTTGTCGCCCGCGCATCGAGCGTGGCCATTTCCCTCTTTATTCCTCTCTTCGTAAACACATACTTTATCGACAACGGCTTCTGTAAAGGGTCTCCCCATGACCCTTCCCCGGAGCTCAAGGAGGAGTGCCGAGCTGCCTACGTGCTCTCTTCCATCCTGACAGGCGTGGCGCAGCTCATGGGACTCTTGTGCGCGCCCCTTTTTGGATATCTATCCAGTCGTCCCGGCCGCATCAACTGGCCCATTGTCACTTCGACTTCCTTGGGTGTTGTTGGCTACATCATCCTTCCACAGCTCACCAGCCCGGAAATCAAGGATGTTGAGGGCCGTGGAGGTAGCCCAATTATCTTCCTCGTCGTCACTCTCATCGGCATTAGTCAGATCGGCGCCATCGTCTGCAGTCTCGGGTCACTCGGCCGCGGCGTCCTCGCTGTTGACATTCCCCGCACCGCATGTCGAGCGCCATCCCTGGATCCCGATGAGGACGAATCTACCGACGAGAACCATCCCCTGCTCAGCGTCAATTCCGAATACGAGACGTCCTCGCGTATTCGCCTCAAGGGCTCCATCGCCGGCGTCTACTCGCTGTGTGGTGGCGCGGCCATCCTACTGCTGACGAAGCTGGGAGGCTATCTGTTCGACCGACTTTCCCACGGTGCTCCGTTCTATATGATGGCGAGTTTCAATGCTCTCTTACTTGCAGCTACTCTGTGTATGGATGCCTCACAGGCGTTTGCAAGGCGAGCTTAAATTTTCAATATTTAGTCAAGTCGTAAAATCACAAAGATATGAAGAACCTTATTTATCCCTCTCATGATTGACCTATTCATTCATAGCTTGAAACAATCAAATCCCACGGCTCGTAATAAACTATAAAAATGAAATGCAACCCAATTATTCAACATCTTCTCCCTTGAGGATTTTATAGACCGTCAGACTTAGGCATCTAGCCTCATGAAAACAACCTCCGTGTATCTGCGGTAGCACCCCTAGCGTCCCGCGCCAATGTTCGTCTCCTAATCACTACCGGAGCATGACCAGGCTTAATCCACGTCTCGTAGCGCGGCTCATCCCCTACTGGCGACGTTATAATAATTGTTGGCACATCCATCTTAAACCTTACTATGCCCAGGCGGCGCCGGACTCTGTCGTAGAGCCGGTGGCCACGATGACGCCGGCCGGGAGTGATGTCGGCGGGGGAGACGAGGAAGAATCCTTGGTTAGAGGTCGGCTTCTGGGGGTTCTTGAAGTGAGAGTTCCTAGAACGGGTCGAGACGACGGCGTCCATGATAGATGTGGTGCGGATGGTTAGTAGGGGGGAGGTGAGGGGGGTGAGGTAGTCTGGAGAGAGCAAGAAACAAGCTAGCTATTAACACTTATAATACAAAGTAGTGGATGAATAATGTTCTCGTCTTGGTATTTAGCTGCCATGTATTCGAACATGTCTAGGGTGTTCTTCAAGAACAAGGCTTGTTCGGGTTTGAAAGCCAGACAAAGTCGAAACGCTAGGGAGAGTTCAGCAGAATATCCTGGGGTGTTCCGACTTGAACGCAAGCGTCGTCTCTGAACAAGACTGCTCATAGATTTCGTCCAAGTCAGTCTTTATTCACATCATCACGAAAGTTCGTCTTTGATCAGGACCTGGGCGGTGTTGGAGTTGACCAAACAAAGGAATGGTTTCTAGCGGTATCAAATATCGAGAGAGGCTCCCTTTCTAGCGAAGGCAACTCCCGAAACCCCATTGGCTGTCGTGGCCATTTTCCTCCATTCCTTGGAAAGCACATCTTGCACCAAAACCAGCACAGCAAAAACAAGTAGGAAACATGTGAGTGTTTAGTCCCCTTGGCTTCTTTCTTTCATAGGAAATCCCAGGAACGAGGCAGACGATGAAGTGCATTCCAGTGAATTTGTTTTGTACGGAAACCTGTGAGAGGACCTAGAGGGGGACATATGGGCAACTGAGCTAGTGAAATAGATCACGCACTGCCCAGCGGACAATTGACCGCAGAACCAATGGTCAAATTTTTTCAACCTTCAAACAACAACGGATATCGTCCTCCGCGTCCCCCGCGGGGGTTGGCTGACATGAGGTTGGCCCATGTGCTATCGATGGGCTTGGTTGAGGGCGTGCTTATTTGCCGCCGAGGCTGGGGAAAGCCGACTGGTCGTTGGTGTTGATGGTAGCGGCGTTGTCGCGGCCACCACGGGCACCACCGCGGGTGTTAGCGGCGGGAGCACCACGTCCACGGTCGGCACCACCACGGCCTCGCTCAGCACCACCACGGCCTCGCTCGGCACCACCACGGCCGCCACGGCCACCGCGGGCACCACCACGGGCACCACCGCGGGCACCGCCGGTGCGCTCGGGCTCGACGAAGCGGGGGTCGAAGTCAACAGTCTGCTTGACCTTGCGCTCACGCTCGCGCTTGGACTTGCCGCCAGTGGGCGCAAAGTAGTCCTCCTCTTCCTTCTCGAGGGCAACGGCGTTGGCCCACTTCTTGTCGAGCTTGCTGCCCTCGTTGGCCTCACGGACCTGGATACCACCCTCGAGAGCGGCCTTCTTCTCGGCCTGCTGGGCGAGGTAGTCGGTGTAGGAGATGTGCTTCTCCTCGGGCTCAGCGGGCTCCTCGATGACCTCCTCGGCAGCATCCTTCTTCTCGGTCTGGGCGATGACCTCGCCGGCCTGCTCATCCTTCAGCTCGGCAGTACCTTCAGCAGCACCCCATGACTGGGCAGCCTGCTTCTCAGAACCACTAAATTCAGGGTTAGCAAATTGGGTTTCTGTAGGTAGGAATGCTACGGTAGGCCGTACGTGTGGCCACCGGAACGGGTGGTGTGTCGGTCATTCTGGTCACGGGGATGACGGGCGCCACGGCCTGGACGGGTATTGTCAGTATGAATCTTGTGACATGGTGCCAATTATCGGCATCCGTCAAGAAATTTGATGTTGCTCACCACCACGGACACGGGCACCGAAGCCGCCACGGCGGTCGCCGCGGGCGGGCTCCTCAGTGGAGCGGCTGGCGTTGCGGTCACTGCCAGCAGCACGGTCTCGGAAGGCTATTGAGAAACATGTTAGCCGTTGAGGATTCACGACTGCCCATGTTTGGGGGACCAGGCCGGTCGGAATAAAGAACTCACCACCCTCGTTGCCGCCGGGACCACGGCGGCTGGATCCACCAGCACCACCGGCGGCCCTCACGGGAGCCTGGGGCTCGACATTGCGCTTGGTAGTTCGAGTAGTGGGCTTGTCAACGGTCTTAACGGGAACAACGGGCTTCTCCTCGCCATCGGAGTCGTTACCTGTATAGAGGCAGGGTTGTCAGCAGGAGCCATTGAGCATTGGGCAGTCTCGAAGAGTTTGAGAGTCGGCAGGGCGGGGTGGATAGCTCGCCGAAGGGAGTGGACCGAGGGAGGAGGGGTTGTGGAATAATCGTACCCAGAAGGTAGTCAAAACGGTTCTATTAGAAATGAGTTAGCTTTGCGTTGAAAACATGAAGAAGATTGCTTTGCACGATTCTTGACATGTATCTTTTGGTGAAGGTGAGGGTGAGGTGTGAAGTATCGAGCTATGGGCAAGGGCCGGAATCGCAGCAAGGGCCACTACCCACCACCACACTGTGTGAGGGTTGAAAGCCGAGGGCTATGACGGGAGGAGAGGCCAAGACGTGTGGTCTTTCGCCGGGGATCTCGACAGGTGCTGGTGGTGCTGGTGATGCTGGTGACGATGACGGCGATGATAGTGACCGGGCAGAGGACCAAAGAAGCCCTGTGAGGGCAAATCGACGGGGAGCGGGAGGGAGGAATTGCAACGCCGCGGGCGGAAGGCGGCATCATCGCCCACAACCAACACACTCAACTCGCAAATCACGTACCTTGGTAGCGACCGACATCTTGTCGCCTGGGCTTATCGCCTACCGTCCGAGGGCGTAGAAACTTGAAGGGCGACGCTGAGTCCGGGAAACTTGTGGCGGAGAGATGAGGGTTACGGTCGCATGACCTGGCGGGAGCTTGCCTTTGTGTGGTGTTTTTTTCGGAGGTGATGAAGAGAAACCAGTTCCGGGGCTTGGGCTTCTGAGTCTCGCCCTTCTCTGACACACACACACACACACAAGAACTCACCACTCACGCACGCACGCACGCACACAACGCACACAGTGTATCGGGGCCAGGGCACAACGCAGCACAACGCAGCTGTGGGAAACTCTGGCCCGCGCTAAAACGCCGAGGGGCGCTTCCTTCCCAATCCAGTCCCGGATTGGGCGCCTCGCTTAATTCGGGCAATTATTTTTTTGTGGTTAACTTGGAGCTGTTGTTAGGGCTGTTGCTGCGCTCCAAGCTGCAGTGGGCTGGCGCGGTACTTGCCAGTGGTGCCGGAACAGAGGTTGGGCAGCTTGGTAGGTAGGTACCTGGGCATTCCACAATGGCCAGTGAGAGCAACCTCGAGTCCAAACCCAATTGAGGCCATCCCAATTGCAATCACGCAGTTGGTTTCCTTACTGTATGAGCAGCAATCAAAGAATTTCGCACTTCCTCAAGCTCCGTGAAGCTTGTATCTACACCCAAGATAATCCCAAATACATTTCTACACTGGTCTCTTCTTCTCTCGCCCTCTCTGGCCAAAACGAAGCAAGGGAGGAGGTCTTCGTGAGGCACAGTAAATTGCTTCAAAGAATACACTGTACTCACCAACAAGACCTACCCCGCGCCCGAAAGAAAAAAAATCTTGGGCTCAGTCCACTCTTTTTTTTAGCGCTCCTAGGGTTCTGGCCGTCGTCACATGGCCATAGCCACCGAGTCACGTCACGTCACCAGCGCAAGCACAAAGCCAAGCTATGAACACTAACGACCACAGCTTCCAGCCTCGGCAATTTGCCTGGCATACTCCAGATTCTGCATCAATGGGCAGACTGGATGAATTAAACCTCAAGCTCAAATCCGGTTCTAATAAACTATTTTAAAATATAATACATAGGCCAATCCCATCCTTAACACTATGTTTAGCTAACACTACCTATTCCTTGTTCGTGGAGGTAGCATCAGATGAAGAAGCACTGTGCTCTGCCCCATGGTGAGCAGTTGTCAGATATCGTAGATCATGGTCAAAGCGTCCCTTCTCCCCTCTATGGTCATGGCCTGTAACACTCAGAAGTAGTCCGGGGACCATTGCACTGTGTGAGATCATTGAGACAAGGGCTAACTGCACCACCAAACTGCATGATGATCACGCTTCTTCCCATGGCTTCGTTTCCCTTGCATAAAAACCTCGTGATCGTGTAATACCAGTTGGGATGTGTTTCAATTGCCGATGGTTAACCGATTCTCAAGGGATTAGCTTCAGCCAAAACCCAAAAGCCCTGCCTCTTCACAAGCTTCCCCTTCCGGCTCCGTGTTCTTTATCACGCCCGGTGGCCGTGGATCCATTATGAGGATGGCCCAGCTAAAGCTTCGATTGGTCCGAACGAAACTGTGTCTTCAATTTGGGTAGGCTTTACCGTCTGGCTCGATCATGGCTTATATAGCAAGTATGTGAATACAGCTGCTAAAGAGAATAAGCCGAGGTCCATCTACCTTACTGGAAACAGGAGCTAATTGAGCTCTAGTCAGGAAGCATGTCACTCCCTTACAAGAGCCTCGTTTCAAAAGCGTGAGCCGTAGTCTATTTTTAGGGATTCATGTTAGTCTAAGACTATTCGTTGCAACATCATCGTCCAGTGAAGAACCGTCTCAACTCTGCCCCAACAACCCTCACTCTCCCCCAGTCCCTCCCTTCGCTACTTCCGGCATCATCCTCCCCTTCCCCACCAAGGGTTCCTTCTTCCAGCTCATGTTCCAAGCTCTTCCGAGTTCTTAGTACGCTGGTGGGCTCCGTCAACGGTGGTGGCCTTCGTGACCCCGGCGTGATAACTGGCCGGTACCGTTCCAGATACTCCGACGACTGTGGAGGTGCCGTATGCACATTCCGGTGTGAATTCAATGTCAGCTGCGAGGGCAGGGGACTAGTAGTCCGTGTGATGGACAGCGGATCAGGATGCTCAGGCGCCGTCTGATACATCGACGAATTTGCGTCCGAACGACGTCGTGAACGCGCAAGTCGAGATGATGGCCGCTTCAGGGGCTCTTCTCTGACCACCGCAAACGTAGGTCGGCGTCTCGGTTCGAGTGGCCCAATATCTCCAAAGAAGTCCTGTGATGATACTCGTGAAGATGGAGAGCCATGTCGTCGCAGCGGCGTTGGGGGGCGGACAGTCGAAGCCAGTGGTGTCGAAGGTCGAGAAACCAGCGGGCGGGGAGTCGAGGGCCTGGAGGTCGAGGCAACGGAGGCGGGAGACGTCGGACGAACAGTAGATATCCCAGAAGTAGGAACATTCAGAGGTAGTGGCGTCTGAGGATATTCAAAAGCGGCGGGTGGCTGGCGCTGAGCTTTGAGGATAGGGCCCGGAGATCGTTGCATGAACAGAGGAATTGGCTTCAGCGGGCTAGGCTTGAACGACGGACCATTGATGGGATCAAAGATGTCGACCCAGATGGCCGAGTCCAAGGGGGTGAGGCATTCGGTCGACGTGTCGCCAGCAGTAAGAGTCTCACTACTGTCTGCTCCGTCACCGCCTCGAAGGGAGTCGCGAGCGCTCGACTGGGAAGCATCGTGGTCAGTTCGAGATGTCTAGTCACGATACACAAACTCTCTCTTACCTTCGGCCCTCTCCTTGCATGTCCACGACCCGCGCCCTTTCCATCCTTGGCCTCCCATCTTCTCCTCGTCAGCCCTCCATCCGCCTTCTCGACCCTCCTCAGCCCCCTTTGCAAGACCGCTGCCTCCTCCTTGACTCCATCCAACTCCAACTCCACCACGCACGCCGCACACAGGGGCGCTTCCATGACCTCCCTACCCGCTGCGTCGCCCTCTCGCTCATCGCCATGAAACAGCGCCTGCACGGGGACGCCTCGATACACAGCCCGGCTTCCGCACAGCAGACAGCCGTAGCACGCGCGATGCCAGAAGCACCACCCGAAGCTGACGCACTCGTTCCCGCGGAAGATGAGCTCCCCGCACACCTAGCAGATGGAGAGGTCGAGGAGCGCGGCGTAGCAAGGAGGACAAGCAAGGCGGGCGGAGCGGCCGATAACGTGTGGTGGGCCGTGGGAGAGATGGAAGCAGAATGTGCAGGTGAAGATATTGGCCGGGCTCGATATGGACATTGCCTCAGAGATAGCGTAAGTCTGTAGGTCTCTTAATTGACGTCGTTGTGAATGGAATATAAATAGCGGTTAGGAAAGAGCTGATAACATTGGTTAGAGAGTGTTGATGCTCTGCTCGAAGCATCCGTTTGTTCATGATAACGACGAAGTCGGCGTGCGTTAACTTCTCAAGCAACTAAGAACAAATTTGAAGGGAAAGCACGTCCAACCTGTCACTTCCCCAGAAGGTCAACCAAAGTAAACAAAGAAATCCATTCAGTGGATATTATTTAGTCTGACAGCCTGATATTTTTTGTTCACAACGCCCCTTATCCGTTCCGTTCCGTTCCGTACCGTACCCCAAATCCGATCCAGTGTGAAAACACGATTAATCAATCAGTATTTCCCTATTCCATTTCATGCAAATGCAGACCTTTCCAGCCAGAAAACACAATCTCAAAACTCCAACTGAGAAAAGCCATGGTTCATCATTCTCACCCATATCCACATCTTCCGGATCTTCTACATAGTGCCCTGGAAGGAAGAGCGTGCACAGTACCAGGACCAGCAGCATCCCCAATCTCCACGGTCAACGTGGAAGACAATACGGAAGTATCATGGAGAGGAGAGTATCATACAATACAATCATTGATACAGCCAACGCCATAAGACGACAATCCAACCGTGTCTTTCTGCATGCGTAGGGTTGGTTTCAACCCCGGTGCTTGGGCCGCGCGAGCATGTTAAGTCGGCTCATGCTGATAATGCCACGCTTCTTGGTCGGAGTGGCGGACCCAGGAGTTGCGGAAACAGACCGACCAACGCGGGCCTTCTTTACACTGTTCATAGGAGTGCTGCCGATAAGACGGGGAGCAAGAAGCGCCTCGCCCTCAGGCACGTGTTGGTTCTTTCGCTTCTTCGCCGCGCGTTCGGCATCCTCCTTCTCGGTCTCTTCCTCATCCCAACTAGCACGGTGCCTCTTCTTGTTAGACATGCCGTGAGGTGCTCCAAAGAGGATCTTCGTAGCAGCAGGTGCCTTGTTCTCCTTGTTTGGGTGTGTGCTGGGAGAGGAAGGGGCAGGGAAGCTACCGGGCATCGCAGGGGCGGGCTTGAGAGATTGTCGAACCTGGCGAATACTTGACTGTCCCTCTGAACCACCAAAGCCGGTAGCAGAGGCGCCATCGAACTCAATAGTGTGGTCACTTCGAAAGGTGAAGGATCCGGGGACGGAAGGTGGCTTAGTTGCACCCTGCTTGCCAGGAGGTTCTGGCAAAGGTCGGAAACCAGAGAGATCAGGGTAAACCACGTCGTCAGACTGACCCTTGGCTATAACTCCATCGAGAGCTGGGTACTGATCCTGCTCCAAGGTCCGCAGAGGCTGGGACTTGGGCATCATCTTCTGGGGAGAGGGGGAGACTTGCTCCGTGGCAACGCGGGAGACCTCCGGGGTGAAAGCAACATGCTTGGTGACCTTGCGTCGCGGTGTTGTCAATGGAACCGGGGGAAGCGCCTTCTCAATCTTGGGGGGAGCTGGGGTCTGAGAAGCCGCGGGCTGCGGGATCGCCGTGTGCGCATTGCCCGAAGCCGTTCTATGTCCTCGAAGAATCGACTTGACCCTCTCGAATCTGCCAGGACTGATGACACGGGAACGAGGAGTCTCGGGCTTGGCAGGAGACTTCAGGCTCTGAAGACTTGCCGACTTCGTCAAGCCTCCTCCAAGGTTGATCTTCGGGGGCGACTTGACCAGAGAGATGGTCGGCTTGCCTTGGGCAGCGGTCTGGAACAGAGAGGCCTTGGCAGGACTCATGAGCCGGGCAAGACCGGAGAGGGGGGGAGGAGCCTTGCTTGAGCCAGCTCCACTGGACTTGGGTCGAGGTATGGAAGTGCCGTCACGGGAAACGGGGCGAGCAGTCGAGGTATCATCCTCCAGGTTGTACTTGAATCGCTTGGACGGGACGCGCTGTTCAACATTGGCCAAAATTTGAGACTTCGCCGACGAGGGAGCAGCAGTCTTCTTGGGAGAAGGAGACTCCTGATAGTCCTGCAAGTTCGCACGGGACGATTTCCGCTTGAGGCTGGGCTTGATACGAGGCGTGGTTGGCGTGGCCGGTTGAAGGTCCGCCTTCGAAGGAGACCGAGGAATGCCAGTCTTAAACTGAGATGTCGGGGTTGATTCCTGGTTAGACTTGGAAGGAAGGTGCTTAAGGCCAGCCTTGAACTGAGACGTCGGGGTGGCATCCAGGTCCGCCTTGGAAGGAGAACGCTTGAGGCCGGCTTTGAACTGAGACGTCGGGGTGGCATCCAAGTCGGCCTTGGAGGGTGTTCGCTTCAACGTTGAGACAACAGGCGTAAAGCGCCCATTCTGGGCTCTCCAGGCGGAGGCATGGCCTTCAATGGAGTCCATCTTCTTGAACTCGGCCATGTGAGCAGCGCTGAATCGGCCAGATTTCCCCTTCGGCTTGGCAATCTTGCGATCATGCGCATCAGCGGCAGCGCTTTCAGCCTCTCGCTGGGCAACTAGATCCGCCTTGATCATCGCAGCTTGCTCTCGAAGCTCGTCCATCAGTCGCTGAGCATCACTACTCAGTTCAGTTTCGGCAGTCTCACGAGCGACTCGGAAGGTGAAAGGCGACGCTGGCACGCCGATTTTAGACGGGGTCGAGGGCGCACCGATGCGGCTGCCATCTCTGTTGTTGGGTTTGATGTCGGTGAAGCCCAGTCTCAGCGCCGACGAGGGCTGACCCATGGTTTGATGAGCCTTGCTCGGGTGCATCTCATCGTGAGGAGGCTTGACCGCCGAAGAGGTCGGGGTCGAAGGGGCAAGTATCGGGGACGAGGGTGCGTTGAGGCGCTCCCTCTCGGGGACCTCCTCCATATACTCGGTAACGGAAGATAAACTTGGCGCGGCCGCCTTGCCCTGGATAACCGGTTAGACCACTTCCTTGGTGTTTATGAATATCGCACACTGCGGCTCACCTTGGTTGGACCGGTGCCGGCCAGTCGGGCTGAGCGACGGCGCGGAGTGGACATTGTGAATGTTGAGTGGGATCTCGATGGTTTTCGCAACTGTTCAGCAAGCAGTCTGAGCAAAAAGAGGGTCGTAATCCTCGGGAGGGATGTCTTAAGCCCGTTGGTATGATGTCAAGGACGTTGAGGACGCGCGTGTAGCCGGTGGGGGTTTGTTTACTTTGGTTGTGGCCCAAGCTCCGGTGAACAACAACAGGGTGGTCAAATCACACAGTGAGATCTACAGTGTTTGTTGCCGCTTTCGCGCGCACGCACTGTATGTGAGATCACCTGACTTCTAACTGCAACATGATGTGATGATGAGCTCTGACTTCATCACTGGAAGGCTATGTCTTGTGAGTTGTTGGATGCCACGATGGTTCTGTATTGGGCTAAAGGTCACGCCAGCTATGAACTGGAACACTATATTGTCACGATATAGCACCTCTCTGACAACATTATCGGCGCAACTAGTGTCACTAGACTGAGTAAGTAGAAATATGTCCCTGAGGTGTGGGCCTTTGACAACGCTCTTTTGAACAGCCCGAGGAATAGGAGGAGAACGTCCAGGCGTGAAAACAAAAGCATGCATAGATGCATGTGGTGAAGACTAACGTTATTTATATGACCATGGTTGATTAAAGGATAACAGCAAAATAAGTCCAGAAACTCAACTGCATATGAAACAGGTGATGGTGTAGGGTAAATGACTGAGCTTTAAGATGGTAACATTTGGACTTTGTAGTATGCAACGTTCCAGATTGAAGTATCATTCTACACCATTGACCAAGGTTAATTTGTCTGCTGCACGATGATCGAAACCCCTCAATGTTGCTCCAGACTCGTGATGTTGGATGCTTTTGTGCCCCGTGGCAACACCATAACCGCCCGACGGAGCCGCGTGTTGAGATGAGATATCCCGGGGGCGGGAGGTGATCACCATAGCCTGCCTGGCCTGGGCATCATCATCCCTACATGTTTTCCAGGGGGTCGAGAAAAGCCCGCGGCGTGCGACCTGCCGGACGATCTGTAGATTCCGCACTCACGCCCGTCTGTGGACCAGCCAGGCACAGCCCGGCGAGGACAGGGAAAGGCGATCGAGGATGGAACAATGGAACATTCCTCACATGTTTGACCTTCCTGTTCAGGAGCTCTTTACGATGCCCGAGCCCCGAGGTTTCGGGTTCGCAATCCAAACACGAATACCTGGACTCTAGTCTACCCGACATGTCGCATGGAGACGGAAAGGGCCCAGGGCTCAGGTCACACCAGGCCGCTGCTTGAATCCATCGCGGCATCGGGTGAGGTTCGTTGGATCTGGCAGCGTTGCCGTGCGCAAGTCCTTCGCGCTGTAAGCCTTAAGCGACGCTAGAAAATTTCCAGAACCAGAAGGACCCGCAGCGACAAGCCGGCCATGATGTGGAAGACAAATCAAGGTCAGCTGAGGTGCCACTCTTTTCTACACCGTGCCCGCTATTCTCCGAGCGGTTCGCTTGGTCTCTGGGGCGGATGAAATAGACGCTGACAGGCTGAGAGCAGCCAGGTGGAGGTGGTTACTCGTATGAAGGTTGGAGCATCACGGGAGAGAGCAGTCACCAGACTGACAGCGGTGCAGACAAGCCGTTGCAAGCTTCTACTCTGGCAAAGCGTTGGGAATCGAGGGTTTCAAGAGACGATTACCGACGCTAGTGCGGAAGAGCTGTCGCGGCACAGTTGAGATTCCTTGCAGATTCGAGGCGGCTAGTCAAGTTCCCGGCGGAGACTCCTCGGAAATGCAAGTTTGGTGGGTTTTCAGTTTTTACTCCTCGGCGAGGGCATCGGCCGCCAGCCAGGAACCTCTTTGTGACAGCGACAGGGGTAGGAAGACGGTCTGATCTCGATCCATATGTTGGCCGAGCAAAGCAAGCGCCACCACATGTGCTGAACTGGAGCGGCATGATGACGGCCTGTTTTCTAACGCGCCATCGCCGCCGTGGCCCCCTAACTAAGTGGGTTCCCTCATGCCTCTAATGGAAGTAATTTGGGCATATCCTCATGGTGAGTTGGTCTGGTCTGGGGTTGGGTCAAACAACAACTACTGGCAATACCAGGCTTACCAGCATCCGGAAGGCGAGGATCGACCATCTTCAGCCCCATGGTTCATGTGGCTGCGGGCCAGCCGCAGGCTTACCTCGAAGTAGCAACGAATGAAGAATTTTCAAGACGATGGCACTTTGCATCAGACGGATCCAGACAGGATAATCCGTACCACCACACCGAAGAAAGAGTTGGTATAAGGACTTGGCGATTGATCCCCAGACCAATACCCCAAACTTCGTAACTTATTCGCAGATAGGCGTTGTTTAATTGGGATTGTTGCATGTTTCAGCTGGCAAAGCGCTCATGAATGGTGCCTCAATCGTCGGTTTGGGAAGTGTCGGCTGCCTAGATAGTTCAAACGCGGTACGTCAGCCGTCGGCGAAGGCCGAGTGATGGTGTGTTGCTACTTCACAGTCTGGCTACTCGTCTAGGATTCATGCGGCCCGGCATCGCTCATCACCAATACCGGCAACCTGGACATGGCTCCTGTACGTTGTGAGTGCCGGCACCGCAGCGTGAACATAGCAGTCTTCACACTGGGTTTGCCGTTCTCGCATGAATTGGAATCACCAATAGTGGATGTGCACGTCAGCATGCACACCACTACAACCTGCTCCATATATTGCCTCAGAGTTGCAAGAAGCCATGGGCTTCCTCTGATGAGCAGTGTATTGGGGATCCCAGGGCGGAATACCGTCATCGACATGCGACACCAATGTGCGGCACCTGGAAGGGAGCCGATGGGCTGCTCAACTAGGTATTGACAGGGATGGCATGGACATTGCCCTCCTCTCTTTGCGGTGTGCCGAATCAGATCAAAATGATCAAAGTCCGTACTTGAGGTATGAACTTGTTGAGATGAGGCTCGCGGTGATACCATGAAGTCTGGACGAATGCATGCGAAACCGTGAACCCCTGTAATACAATGATTCACCAATAGGGGATTCGATGGGGATTCGCAACGACCTCAGCCAACTGCATAGGCGGTTCAGGTGTGAAGTTGGTTTGGAGGCGTTTTGAAGCTGGTAATACAATTGGAGATGGTTGATTGAATGCCTACAGGAGTTAAGGACATCGGGCTTGAACTGGCCTTGGGTTGGTCGGCACAAGCTGACGGAATTGCGCCATTGGGTGGGGGTAATCACCGTCATAGAGAGGACGTAGGACCAGGGCTGCCGCGTTGAGTGATGTGCTGGTGTGGTTGCGTTCATGTGCCAAAGAGGCATATTGAAGAAGAAGAGAGGGATTTACATCACTGCCCTTGTTTGATTCGCGAGGAACGACTGCACTTCACCCAGGACATTTCCCAAGAAAATTTCGAAAGCCTCAGGGGTCATGGGGACCAACCAGACCTGGAAATGGTCGAATCGGTGAGCATAGCGATGGTCCAGGGCAGTGGACGGCCTGGACCATGAACGTTCAGCCACGGACGTCTTGGCAGAGGACCAAGGCGAAACATCGTGTGTATTGTATTAATCGGAGGCATAATTAATGGCACTGGGACAACGCTACGAAATAGAACCGAGGCGAGGATCGTGGCTGTCATATTTGGGTGCATTGGAGAGTTGGAGAGCCGTGTTCAGAGACGCAGCGGGGTGAACCATGAATGGATGGATGGATGTCGATGAAACGGACCGTCGGAGAAGTTGCAAGATCGGAGGGTTCGGAGACGGGTCAAGTTGCCCAAAGTGCCTCATGGCGAGGGTCTTTCAGCGCTAGCAGAGCCACAGACACACTGTGGATGGCCAGGCTTGGATTTGACCGCTCCACCTGACACCCTGTCTGTGCCTGCCTGTGCCTGTGTTGTGCGAAAGGCTTTTTCGCTCTCGCCTCTCGGTACCATCGGGGCGTTGGTGTGGTTGTGATGGTTTTTGCAAGAGGCGATGGAATGACGACGATGATGTGACATTGAGTCGGAAGGAGAGAAGTCGATACACTCTCGTGTTCCTTTTCTACAAACACAGGGCGATGACGTACATATTCGTACAGGAGAAGGCGGGTTTTCCGGAGATATTGCTTTAGCCCAATCCACCCGGCGAAGCTCACCAGGCTCGTTGCTCTAGGTGATTTGTATTTGTACCTACCACCTCGTGACCGGCATTACCAGCTCCTTTCCTTTTGGGAGAAGCGGGGTTGTGCAGCAGGCCTGTTCCAGCTCCAATAGTTACTGCAGTCCATCGGCCAACAAGCTTGAGTAGGTAGGCTGCTGGAGTCAGTCCGTCCCAGCGATGGACAGCAATGGAAGGGACGAAAGCCCCTTCTCCTATTGTGATGAGCGATATCCTAGAGGGCCAGCCTGGTCTCGCATAGCACCGCATCACATCGCATGGAGATTGGCATCGCGCATTCGCCCTTTTCGTCGGGCGTGGAACCCTGTGCCGTCGTTCAGAGGGGCAGCAGATTCCTGGTGGCCCAGCACCTAGCTAACGTGAGCGGCTAGGGCGAGTGGGCTGTCCTTTGGAGGCATAGTGGTGGTTGCTGGTGGTGGTGAGCCAGTTTGCTTGGCAAGCTGGCGACCTTCGTCAAAAGGTGGCTTGTGCTTTTTTTCTTCTTTTTTCCTTTTCACCAGGTGAGGGTGTCGGGTGGGGTGCAGTTCCGTCCCATCCAATCCGTTCCCGTTAGTGGATCGAGACAGGTGGGGGCGATCCACGCCCTGCACCGCACGGACATGTTCCCTCGAGTCTCTAGAAGCCTTGGAAGCTTGCATTCTGCTCTTGTGGTGCTAGAACCCACCCCGTCATACTACATCTACGGATTATTCGTGCTGGGATTGTCGGGGGATTAAGAAATAAATGGCCCTGGGGTGGACAGGCAGGTGTGGAAACGGCACGAATGCCAAAATGTGGGCCAGAAGAGGATGTACTATGTAGACGGGCTTCTTAGTGGAGGTGTCGCCTGGTGCCGCCTGGTGCGTTATTGGGCCCTTAATGGTGTGTGCGGTGGGCGGCCCTGGTGGTGTGGGCAGTCAGTGGACGGCGTGCAGTGGGCCCCGTGGGTTCTACGGCCTACAGGGGGGGTGTCGCCTGGCGCCGAGCTCGCAGGCCCCTGGGAGGCTTGAGAGCGACCTGTGATTGGCTGCCCGCCAAAGCCCAAGCAGCAGAGAAGTCCTTGAAGGAAAGCGCAGCACCACCCTAGGCCGCCCCCTCTCGCAATTCCCATTACATAAAAGAGTACTGGACTCTTCCTCCCTTGCGCGCGCAATCCGCCGTCCTCTCTCTGTTATCTTGCTCCCCCCAAGAAATCGCCAGCGCTCACAGGACGACTTGCAGGCCGCCTTATCTCGCAAACACTGTACATAGCATTTCCCTTACGTTTTCCGACTGTCGCAGTCGCTCAGCCTACCAAATCGCATTGATAGGCGCCCTAGACGCGGACCAGGACGACCTCAGCTGCCTCAGCCGCCCGCTCCCCCCCCGTGGACCCCCAAACTCGCACGTATCGTTGCTCTGTTGCGCCCGCAACGCCCGCAAAGCAAAAACCCAACGGGCGCACACTCGCTCAAACTCGACATTTGCGCCCGTCGTCGTCTCGACGTTCCACCTCTCCCACGTCACCGATTTCCCGTTTTGAGCATCTGGGGCGTTTGCCGCACGGCGGCATCGTCTCTACGCCCCGGTCTGGGGAAGGTATGTCCGACAAGATGTCCATCGATAAGGCGGATCCGACGCAGAACCACAATCACCACAACCATAACCACAACCTCCATCACAACCTAAACCACAACTCGAACCTCAACGGCCACCACTCCCGCGACGTTACCGACTCGCCCACCGGCTCCAGCCCGGACAGGGACCATAACCCGAATATCTCCTCCACCAATGCCACCTCCCAAGAGGCTCAACAGCCTAAGCGGAAGGGCGGCCGCAAACCTGTAAGCCAACCAGCCCCTTAGTGTTTTTGTCTTCGGTCTTGTCCATCGACGAACCCTCGCATCTCTCCAAGAACCTTGGCATCGAATTCCAGGATTCATCCAACCCTGGGACTCATGTGGTCTCTTGGCTCTTGGAACGAAGCTACAGCACCTTGCCTTACCCTTTTTCTCTCAACACCTCAACACCTCAACACCTCAACTTCACCCTCACTCGCCTAGTCGACCATCACCACCTCTGTCCCGATCACAGATGTCACATTGCATCATGACTAACCCCCAACCTTTAGATTTACGCAACGTCCGAGGAACGAAAACAAAGAAACAGGCAGGCTCAGGCCGCCTTCCGAGAACGCCGTACTGAATACATAAAGCAACTGGAAGAGACCATTCGTGTCCATGAGTCCAACCTCCACAACCTTCAGGCGGCCCACCGCACCGCCGCCGATGAGTGCTTGATGCTGAGATATAAGAATTCCCTCCTGGAGCGCATCCTCCTCGAGAAGGGTATTGATGTCCAAGCCGAGCTTCGAGCCAAGACTGGCAGTCCCAACCTGGGACCGACTCATATGCCTCAAAACCTAGTGCAGCCACCCCCGATCCAGCGAGCCATCATGAACCGACACCACCAGTCCCGTCGATCGAACTCGCACATCGCGCCCAAGGCCGAGCCCTGCCCAAGTCTGCCGCCTCCCTTACAGCCGCACTCATCTGCTACCTCGCCGAAGAACCGACCGACACCATCTTCCCACTCCAACTCGCCTAGCAACACAGGTTCCGCCTTCTCGCCTGCGGCTTCCGATAGCATTTCCATGCGCGGCTCGATGACCAGTGCGTCGAGGCAGCAAATGCCTCAGCAGCAATTGCCACAAAGCACGCAACCCTCCCGCCAACACATGATGCAACCCGGAGTGCGGGGAGGTCCAGTTGGATCGGGAGCCTCGTACTACCCCACACCAGCTTTCCAAAACCACATTGAGCAACTAGGTAAGCTGACGGACCCCGCCCGTCACCAACCACCACACTCGCTTACGCCGGTTATAGAGCAAGAGTACGACGCCCAGGCGGATATGATCGATGATTCCGAGATAGAAACTCCAGGCGGTTCTGGGCCATATCCCTCAAACTTCAACAGTGATCCGCAACAGCCTATGATGCTCTCGCCAGCATCCAATGGTCCCGGGCACCAGATGACACCATCCCACGAGCCGGTTCACCATACACAGACATCACACTCGTCACAGTACCCTTCGATGACGCAATTGCTGGACCAGAATTTGGACTGGGATCCATTCGGCCTGAGCGCCAGCATGGCGTTTCCTTCGCAGCAGTTTCAGTTCGACCAAGCCAACATGAGGTGAACGGGAATATCGGTGAACATGACCTCCTGAAAGGATCACCATGGACCATGGACCCTTCATCCGACAAGATCTCGCTTGGACTGGGTCTCTCGGACCGGAGTCTCACCAACTCTGGAAGGTGGCAGCGGAGTAGGGCCGTTCATCGGGAGTAGGCAGCACGTACCTGATAGGTATCATTATACGGCGCCGAGCTGTACAATTATGAGACGCGTTGAATGGCCATGCGCGGTTGAGAATCGACCCCCCCCATGGACCACTCAACACTGCACTCGCCTCGCTCTATCCACGTCGACGAGCCGACCCCGTGCGACGAGAGACAGATATGTCCCCGCACAGCAAAGCTTGACGAAAATACTACGAGAAGATCGTGACATGCACATGGCATATCAATGTATAATTCTCACGGCATTACCCGGAACACAAAAGGGGGTCTCCCATGAGGCCGGTTTGGGAAGGACACGACATGGTCGTTGTTGTTTTCAATGGCGGATGGTATGGCTATCAGCTCGCTTGACGAGATATCTATTTCGTTTCGAGAACGTTTTAGCATTATCCTTTATAAAAGTTGTGTATTGCTTCGCTCTTCTCATGTCACATCCGCCGAGCATATCAACTGCACAGTTGGACGTGAATTTTTGGTCGAAATGAGAATCAATAACGACGGAGTACCTGGATGGCTTTATACCTGGGGTGATAGCAATGGATACGGAAAGCGCAGTTGGGTTTGATCAAAAGTTTGGATTTATTGGCGGCGTTTGGGTGGTGTGATGGGATGCGAGAACTTTCGGTTGGAATAGCAGGCCGGAATATAAAATTCCAAGCGATTTGCAGTGGTCAACGAACCCGAACATATATATTTCGCGATTAGCGTATTGCAAATACACCACACTTGCTTGCATCTCCTCGACCGCTATGAACCATTCCAGTACGTTTTTTACCCCGTGAACAGGGGTGGAGTCTGGGAGAAGTTAGTTGATCACGGGGTTGGGCGATAAACGAGATCTTTGTCCCGTACCTAGATGTGGTGCCAGAAGGATGGGACGAAGCCTTACGTACATAGATCTTACATACTCAGTACGTAAGATTTATTTCTGGCGAGATGTTGATGTTCCATAAGTTCCTTTGACGGGACTCCACATTTGCCGATATGCTCTTACAAGGAGCGCAGATGAAGTTTATTCTTTGATAAGCGAAGGTGTACAGTGCTCTATTGCAGTTGGATCTTTACTGGATTGAAATGTCAACAACAAACTCACTTTGACTAATCAATGTGGCCTTACCTTGCAAGTCCTACTGTTCAAAAGTGATATGCCAAGACATTCGAGCAATCTTGGGAAGGATAATTGCCTGTCTGAAAGAAGCAGGCTCTTCTCGTCGGAGAGCCGAAGACATAGCCAAGTTCAGAACGCATGCCAACTCCTCCTTGAAAGGGCACTAATGTGGCCTTATCGATTATGAAGACGGGGAGAACCTTTAAAATAGCGACTTTAGATCCGACCAGTATCAACAATATTACTCGGCTTCTGAACTGTTGCTCGACTCAGTTTTTCCAACACGAGAATGGACCGGCTGTGGTTTCAGAATTTCTGGCTGGATGCTTCAGTTCAAGCATCGACGAACCTCCAGCCCAACTGGGATAAAATGACTTTTCCTGTTTGGGAAAACAGTGTGCTGATATTGATGCAAACTTGCAGGTGGCGTACTCGAGGAGTTGGGGCCCTGTGCAATTCCGACTGGCACTATAGTCTATATGGCGTACTAGAAAATTGACTACGATGGATTACGAACTACGGCCCATCGCCAGTGGAAATACCGTCTCGTGGATTACTGAAAAATTGAACATCCTAACGAAAACCAAACAGTCTCCTCGTCCACTGAACACGGTGGTGTAGATGGCGGCATGAGCTCATCCTCTGATTGAAACATTTCTTTGGAATTGGCTAAACTTGATCGGCTCTATCCTAGCCTAACGGACGGGTCTACGGTTTGACTAGCCGTCCTCTATTGAGACTGTCGAAGGAACCCACTCAAGCGAACATTAAGCACTGGAACAGGGAAGACTTGGGCGGAGCACCCCTGGAAGTTGATTTAGTTAATATCGTGGTATTCTAGTTTGCCCAAGCTGTTTTTGTGGAATCTCCAGAAGTTCATGGGAGGGATTCCTTCTGAGAATGCGATCTACATATAAAAGGGGGGATTTTTGTGCTAGACTCGTTGTGCCAAGTGTGCCCAAACACCCTCGCAGTTGCCGGGAAGTACTTGAAGTATGGTTGTATATTGCGGTGTCAACTGTGAGTCCTGCAACTTTCTCAAGTGTCATATGGCAAAGGTACACCTAGAGCCCCTTCGATGAGGCCATTGCGGCAAGACGGATCTCAAGGGCTCGATGACTTACGTGCCTACAAGTGCGCCAGTACTATGGTTCGGCTACTCTGAAATAAACTACTTTATTTCTTAGTTTTCGATGTTTCAAGCAGGATACCACCTTACCAGGTAATTACGGCCATATTCATCAGTGAGAGTGAGGTCTGAGGTTGTTGCTTGGCATGCTCCCATGGAACTGATTGGCCTAAACTCTACCCGGCGGGTTACCCTGTCAAGTTGCACGACCAGTATCACGTGATGCTCCATCAGGCGCGTGAGAGGCGCAATTCTGCCTTCGTCGCTTAATGGCCGAGAATCTGAATCCTTGGCACTTCCACTTCCTCGAGTCACGCCGCGCCCTTCGAATATGTGAAGCGCATGCTCGAGCTCTTCCAATGCTCATATTGCTCATCACACTCTGCTAAAACCACAGGTGCATAAGTATCACGATGAAACTCTCCGTTGCCGCAAACTCACCGTTGAGATGATAGACGTTCTTCGACAACTTCGCCTCCCCCCTCTCTGTTACCATGTCGTCGTCACCCAAGCTGTCGGCCGCTCTGGATGAGCCAGCAACCCAGTCGCCCGTTCCCGCAAACCACACGGAATCCCTGGCGAAGGACACCGACCCCGAAACAGCAAAGGAACAGGAGGATCACCAGGAGGATCACCAGGAGGACAGCGAGGATCGCGAACCCGGCGAGGTTGCCGAACCTGAGCCTGAGGCTTCCAAGGCAACCAAGGATGCTCCCACTTCTGCGGATGCACCCCCCCTACCGAACGAGTCGACTCCGGATGGACCACCGCTACCGAACGAGCCAGTTCCCGCACCCGCGGATGATGGATGGGACTGCCAATGGGACCCCAGCACCCAGGCATGGTTCTTCGTGAACCGCTTCACCGGCAAGTCTCAATGGGACAACCCTCGTGTCGTCGTCGATACATCCACCGTCCCCGACCTAGGAGCCGTCCCTCCTCCGCCCATCTCGGAGAAGCCTGCAGCTGGAGGCTACAACCCTGCTATCCATGGCGACTATGACCCCAATGCGTGGTACGCCCAGAACAACAACGATAACGGGGAAGTCTCATCCACCGCCGTCGCCCTGGGTGACCCTTTGCAGATGCATGGTGTGACAGCGTCTTTCAACCGCTTCACAGGTCAGTTCCAGACGGAGGACGCGGGTCCCAGTCGCCACACCGACGAGGCCAAGTCGCGGCGCCAGATGAATGCCTTCTTTGATGTTGACGCGGCCGCCAACGCCCATGATGGCCGCAGCCTGAAGGCCGAGCGCTCGGGCAAGAAAATCTCTAAGACCGAGCTTAAGGCCTTCAAGGAGAAACGACGCGCTCGCAAGGAGGAGAAACGACGCGCCTGGCTGAGGGACTGATGACGGGTTCTGATTGCGGTGTCCGCGCTAACGACTGCGAGGACCTGAAATCCTCATTTCTCTGTTCGGCTTGGGAGACCATCATCATTGGACGGCGTTCGAGGAATCACGGCGGGAATGTGTGCTTTATACGGAATGGGTTATAGCTGGGACAAGCTTGGAGATATTCATTCTTAGTCAACTTCTGCATTTTCTTGCGTATTTGAGATACCAGACCAGAGGTGGCAGACCTTGGATGGAGACTCGGAGTCTCATCTTGTATAAGGGCCAATAGAGGTTCCGGAACTAAATACATTATATATGCCGCTTGAGCTGGTGTTCTATATACCTTTTTTCATCTATTCATCGTCCTCTTCTTCATCATCCTCTAGTTCCATGTTCAAGTGAACGCTCTCATCGTCATCGTCATCATCATCATCATCAGGAACTTGAGCGAAAGGAGCGGGAACTACAGCGACTGGAGAGGCTGACTTCTCCAGGACCTGTCTCTTGGGTGGAATTGGATCAGATCCCTCGTGTTTTCGCTTGGGCGGGGAGACTGCCCTGGAGCGGAGTACGCGGACGCTAGTGGGTTTGTCCTTATTTGGTTCGAAGGGGTTGCTCTGGATAGGCAGGGTCTTCTCAACTTGTGGTGCTGCAGAGAGTGCTCCTGGCTTGAACAGGTCCTCTGCCGTTTCCTGCGCAGAAACCTTGTCGTCAGCGGCAGCGTCCTCCATGTCCTGGTCCTCTTCTTCCTCTTCCTCAACGGGCAGCTCCTCGAGTGGCGCCTCTCCATCGGCTAGGACCTGAGCACCAGCACGGAGGTTGGTGCGCAAGATCTCTAGACCTTGGTCATCAGGGAACTGCTGGGTCAGATGGGGCAGAATGTTGGGATACACCCGGCCTCGCTGGTCCCTGAAGGGGTTCAAGACACTCGAGAGCATGGCGTCCCGATTGCGAGTCAAGACGGCGGTCTGGTCGACAAGGCCACGCAGTGACGGCTTGAGGTATTGCTGTGGCAGGCGTGATGGAATGATGGCGAGGAGAGCAGCAGCGGCGGCCTTGTGGTCGGGCTCGAGAGTAAGGATTTCGACTACAGCGGAGGCTCTGGGTTGTAGGAAGAGATCAGCGTTGGCAGCAAGGCTGCTCTTCTTGGTATCGGCGGCGGTAGCGGTAGGCTTGTCGGCTTGCTTTAGATGCCCGGCGTCTTGCTGGAGATCTCGACAGCAGGCACCGAGTAGGGGATCGAGCATATCCACAGATGGCTTCGACAGGGTCGGACCAGCTAGTTCGAGGATGTCTTTCAAGACAGAGTATCCTGTCATGCGAATAGTGGGAAGATTGATTCCGGACTTGACGACACGAACAAGATGGTCCAGGGCTTCAGGCACAAGGGCTATCGTGTTCTGTTTCAGGCGTCGAAAGAGAACCTGCAGGAGATGGAGGCCTGCGATGTGAATGTCTGGCATCACACTCCAGAGCTCCTCCTTCTCTTCTCGTCCGATAGCAGCGTTAGTCTGGAGGGCCTGATCCCAAGACTGAGACTTGGGTGACAGCCTGGCGATTAGGAGCACTCGAGATGCAGCATCTACAAGGGAGCTGGTGGGTATCGTGACAGGTGCTTTTGTAGGATACCGTAGACAATCCGAGAGGTACTGGAACAACCCAACGAGGCGATCGGTGCCGGCGTTGATTCCTGACCAGGGTGGTAGTTCATCCGGGGACGAGCCACCACCGTTTGGCTCCCCACCGAGTTCTACTTTTTCTCGAGTGAATCCATTTGATCCATCCCAGGACTCATCGACTGCTCTGAGTACTTGGTCGGCAGTGGCATGGAATTCCTTGAGAAGGCCGCGAACCAGCTTGGCCCACTCATCGCTACCACTCGACTTTGCGGCGACATGGTGAAGAGAGATGACGAGGCGTCGTGCAGCCCGGGTTAAGCTGCTAGGAATAACATTGCCATCTGCTTGCGTGGGTGCGAGGTATGACCGTGTGGCGGTTCTGAGGTGTGAGCTGGAAGGACGGAACGTGGCTGGATAGAGGGGAATCAACGCTGAGAAGGCGTCACAAATAGTCTCGACAACAGAGAAAGGTGTCTTAAGGGGCTCTCCTGAGGGGGACTGCTTGATGAGGGCAACACAGGCGGTGATGAATTCCGGAATGGTAGGGGTGGCGATCTCTCGGACGAGAGTCTGATATGGGTGGACCTGCATGTAAATCCTAGTCAGCGTTACTACAGCCAGCTCCTTGGAGGCTATAGGATCAGCTTTCTAACGGGTTGTTAGCATCTGATGTATACCAGAGAAGTTTCAAAATATACCTGGACTACGTTCAACAGCCCGCGAACCCATGGTTCCGTTCCTCGCAGAACCTCCCATCCTCCAACATCCACCATGGCTTTGATGAGACCAATGGCAGCGAAGCGAGCCTCGCGGTTTCGTCCATTCAAGAGAGTGGTGACGCTAACCTTGAGCTTGTGGACGAGCTGAGAGGCCTCTGTAGATTTGTCCTTGGGCTTCTGCTCGTGTTGCGCCGACAAGGGCTCTTTGCAGTGCAGGACATGGTTGATGAGAGAGGGCAGGGCGTGAGGAAGCTGACTTGGGGGGATGGAGGTGATCTTGCGGCAGAGGACACGGAGGTCAGGCGGCAGCGAGGTTGACATGTCCAGTCTGGGCCTGAGTTCTGTAGCTGGGGTTGTTGGTTTCTGGGTTGTCGCAACTCAGATATTGCGAAGTTCCAAGCAAGCTCTTTTGATGAGAGCTGTGTGGTGTCGCCGTCACGTGCAGACGGCCAAAACAGAGCGCCTTTGGAATTTCTGGAGTCGCAGCCTTGATGCGGACAGAGCGAGACCAGAATGGGAGCTTTCAGAGAGCTCTGGGAAATGCAATTGCTGGGTTGGAAGCAAGGGAAGCTTCACTTTTACAAGCCTGTGATCTCGCTCTTACTTTCGGGCAACTTTTTTTTTTCTTTCCCTGCCTACGGACTGAGAGCACTCCGCCGAGGGCGCACGCTCCACTCCACGCCAAAGGCTGAGCGCTGACGGGATGAACCCCTGGACGCGGGCCCATCGTGGCGGGCTACAGGGCGCTGATTGGCCCTGTAGTACCTGTGCGCCGTCGGCCCAGCATCACTCAACCATTACGGTGTGGTCCCCGTCTGTATTCAGAGTAGCGGTAATCTGTAGTCTATTGGTGCTTCGTCCCTCCTGTCGTTCGTATTGACCACGGAGACAACAATCAACTCTCATCAGTACTTGGACACGGCTGATACTCAGCTTCTTTGCAGCCTCCACGGCCCTGCTACTCCCGACGTCCGCTAGCCGCTTCCTCCACTTCGCTTCGCTTCCTCCACCTCCGTTGCGCACAGAGTCCTTCAACCACCTCCTTCTTTTGTTCCTCCCCCCGCGGTCTGTCTGCGATCCCTCCACCACGCCGCTCACTCGCCCTCTAGCCATGCGCTTGAAGCTCCCTGGCTGCTGCTAGTTGGACAACCTCCTGAACTGGTCGAATCATGGGTGTAAGACAACACCACGACGCGACCTCTCTCGCCGCGAAGCTGACCACGGCCCTGGTGCCCTCTAGCCCAAAGCTGCCCAGTACATCAGCCAGCTCGACCATGCCCGCTGCGACGGCAACTGGGATGTCGTCCCGGAGCTGGTCCGCAAGGTCCGCAAGCATGCTCCAGACAGGTCCTGTACGATGACCCAACCTTCCAACCTTCCAACCTTCCAACCTTCCAACCTTCCAACCTTCCAACTCTCCAACCCTCCAACCCTACGATGCCTGCTGTCTAGCTGCAACATGCGTAGACTCAGAACTGACCTCATGCTTTGCTAGGCCTTGCCTTGACCGCCGAGACCGAATGCGCCATTACAAAGACGACCAATGCCGCCTCTGCAGGCTCCGACGCCAGACCTCAAACCGCCATCGTCACCCCAGACATCGACGTCGCGAGCCAGCTTCCCAAGCTTATCCAGTCTATCGAGGAGGAAACATCATACCCAGATGACAGGTTTCAGGCCCAAGTGTGCCTTGGTTGGCTGCATTGGGTCCTGGGAGAATACGATCTTGCCGCTGCTCACCTACCCGCGCTGCCTCAGCCGGAGGACGGCCAAGTCAATCCTGTTGACAAGAGCGCAGAATGGTCCAGTGTCTGCGCGCTGAAGGCCGCTTACCTCAAGGCCAACTGTCTGGCCCGTGGTAGTGAGCTGAAGCAAGCTCTTGCTACTTTTCGAGCTGGCCTACCGTCTCTCGGACGTATATGGGCAGACCAGGCCATTGGGCGACAGCTGCGCTACTGGGCTGAGCTGTTCCTGACCGAGTTTTGCATGCTCTCAAGCCAAGCACTCCAGGAGAATGAGACGTCACTGGCCGAAGCCGAATCTATGGCCTGTTACCGCTCCTGGGTCCGGTTTTGGGACATCATGGCGGCGCCTGTCACAGGTGGCTTCGGTTTCAAGGGCTCTGTCCCAAGGCGGAGAATATGGAACGAATACTACCTCGCCCTGTCGCAAATCCTCGAGTTCGATCTATCGTTTCCTGCCGGGTTCGTGAGCAACCCGGCCGGCGATCTTTCGACACGAAGTCAGTTGAGGGTGGAGCTCAAGCATGTCGAGGCGGCATATCAAGCCCTCCTACTCAGCGAGACTAGCTTTCCCAGAGCCGAAGAAGAGCGTCAAGAGGTCGAGGACTTTGTTCATCAGGCGGCCAAGAACTGGTCTATTCTCTGCGGGCGAGGGTGGAAGGAGCAAGATCTCGGCCAGGGCGGCCGAGCCAGCCTGAGCCGTGGAATCCTCGACACCCTCTACAGCGCGGCGACCAAGACCTATCACTCAACGGCAATTCTGCGATATCTCTTCGTCGTTCATTTGTCGGTTGCTGAATTCGATCTTGCTTTTAAAGCATTTGACTCTTACCTTGAAATTGTTAAGAAGGGTAAGGCTCGTGTTGACAAGACAGGCCATCTGGAGGCAAGCCTCGACGACGATGCGACCGTTCTTGAGACAATAGCGCAATGCATTATTGCCCTTTGTAGATACGGGCAGCGACCTGCGGCAGAAAAGGCACGTCAGCTGGCGGCAGAGTTGGAAGACTGGCTAGCCAAGCTCCCACAAACTGGCTCCCAGGACAATGCTACGCCAGTGATAGCGGAGGGATCAAGCGTGATACACTCCCCTGTCCCCCCTCACGTCGTTGCTCAAGCCTGGCAAGCCATTGGACTGTCACATGCTCATTGGTCAAGGATGACGTACGAAGCCGCCTCGCGGACGGAGATCCAGACTAAGGCTATCCGATGTCTTCGCAGATCTTTAGCGCCAGAGTTCGGTCGTGCAAAGGACATCCGGAGTTTCTTTGCACTCGGCTTGTTGCTGGCCGAGCGTAGAGAATTGACAGCCGCGATCGAGATAGTGAAGTCGGCCTTAACGGTGGCGAGGGACCAGGGCGAGCATTACAGCCTGTTCCACGGACCATACTGGCAAGAGCGCTCCCTTATCCCTGTGTGGCATCTCCTTGCACTCCTCCTGAGTGCGAGACAGGACTATACTATGGCCGCGAGGGCCTGTGAAGGCGCATTGGAGCAATTTAAGAGCCTCTCCGTGCTTTTTGGAAAGACGGACCAGTCCTTCAAGAGCGAACATTTGAAGGAAGCCGAATCTAAGACCACGGTATCCGACACCCGAGGTTTGGTGGATGACATGGATGACGCAGAGAAGGAGAGCATTCTCGAGGTCAAGATGACACAGCTTGCCCTGGTTGAGCTTCTTGAAGGCCCTGACATTGCCGTCAACGCCAGCTTCGAATTGCTGACCTTGTTCTCAAGGCTTTTCGGCAATGTCACTGCGCAACCGTCGTTGCACCCACCAAAGGCAACGGAACCTCCTAAGACGTCTGGTACCCTCAGAAGCATCAAGGGGAGCATTTTTGGGCACCACGATAGATCGAGACCACCGACAAGACAAGTCTACACTTCCATGTCAAGCGATAGGTCGACAATCATGCCCTCCCGACCAGCAACCGCAACCACCATCAGAAGCTCTGCGCCGGCGATCCAAGTCACTGCGGAGAACGGATCCATGTCTGAGCTCTCACGGCCAAGGACGTCGGCCTCGTCTGTCCACCGGACTAGGACAGGGCGAAGCAATAGTCTTAAGAAGCGGGATAGAAGCAAAAGCCGAACAAGGGCACCTAGCGTTGGGTCTGTCGCGAATCAACCGACTGTTCTTGATGGCGAGGTCTTCTTCCCTGTAGGCGGCGACGAGCCTGAGCAAACAGATTTCTTCACATTTTCCAGCAAACGGCAGTCATCGAGAACCTCCTCCTTCTCTAGATCGCGGCCGATGTCGCACCTCTCCCACATCTTCAACCCTTCCAAGTCAACGGGCATATCCGAGATGTCTGCTAGGGACAATTTCAACACTTCCACCAACCAACTGCCCCTGGTCCAGTTTCCCAAGGACAAGGAAAGAGCCCAGAGAATGACCAACCTTATCAGGGTCTGGCTTATGATCGCCGGCTTCTATCGCCGAGCTGGCATGAATGAGGATTGCAAGGGGGCCATTACCGAGGCGCAGCGACTTGTCCAGAGCCTCGAGTCCGATTCAGCCAGAGATCCCTCAGGCTCGGGAAGTCTGAGATCTCTCGGCTGGGCTGAGCGCAAGAGCGTGGAGGATCTATGGGGTGACTTGTGGTCAGAGGTAAATGTTTTTCTCCAAATACTTGGTACGAGCGGTGGCTAACATGCAATATAGTTGGGAGAGTTGGCTCTCGCCAAGCAGGCCCCTTACGCGGCTCGGTCAGACTTTGAGAATGCCTTGACGCATGCTCCTAACCATCCCTCTGCTATTGTTGGCCTCTCGAACATCCTGCTGGACGTCTACAGTGAGAAGATGTTGCCACCTCCAGCTATTCCGCCCCTGGAGGAAATTGTCCCCCTCCCGACTAAGAGCAACCGCTCAGGATCCAGCCCTCACGGCATCTCAGCCCTCCCTTCCACCCCCTTGGGTCTCGGCTCTTCAACGCCCGAGTCCACCTCTTCGGTCAACAACCGCACGACCTCTGCGCTGCAGGACGACGAACTCCCCGAGGCCTACAAGGCGACTCGCCTGCCCCTCGTCGACCGCCTTGCCGCCCGGGATCGGGCCTATGGCCTCCTCTCCACACTCACCAAGCTCGGCTCTAGCTGGAACAATTCTGAGGCCTGGTTCGCCCTCGCCCGCGCTCACGAGGAGAGCGGCCAGCCGGATAAAGCTAAGGAGGTGCTCTGGTGGTGCGTTGAGCTCGAGGAGGGCACTGGTATACGCGACTGGCGTTGCCTAAGCGGTGGCGGATACATGATTTAAGCGGCCAGTGTTGTCGGGATTTTGTTCTGTTCCTCCTTGGTTACTTAGGACAAGGAGAGTGGGCAATTTTGTTTTGTTTTTGAAAGTGTGATATTTGGCACGTTGCAATAAGCCCGCCTTGCATGTTTCTATTATTCTTCCGTAGATGATATGGCTATGGTGTTGTGCTGGAGAAGTTTCGATACCTTGGTTAAGCCGACATGCATTGTTCAAGATGGACTGGAAGTGTATTGCATCGCTGATTAATTCGACATAATATATTTAGGGAGCGTGACTTGGGTGTTTTGGAATTGCTTTTACTGCACTGCGTCAAGTTTCATTTCTCATCTTGAGCGATTGCTCCTATACTTGATGTTCTAATGCTTAATGCCTCATACTCGATACCTCATGCCTAACGGTTTAGCACATCGGGGCTCTGATGCCTTGCAGCCTCATGCTAATAGGAGTTCTAAAGGACTTTGGTATTGGATGTTGATATGGGATGCTAGCCAGCCGAGTTGAAGGAACCAGATTAGCTAGGATATATGGGCCTCCGAGGTAAACCGATTTAAGGAAAGTTCATCGTTGTTCCTGTCCATGTTCAACATGAGTACTGGTACAAGCTGTTTTTCATCGCCAACGGCAACCACCGCACGAGGCGTGTTTCTAAGCACTAAAAGCCCATCGCAGCGAAATATTGCTGCAGTCTCATCGAACACAACAGCTGAGCGTCACCTTGGACTCACGAGCGAGGTCGCCAGGCCGCTACGTGCTGGCCTGTAACGAGCCTGTCACTTTGATCTTGACTAGAAAGACATCGGCTCTTGGGTTTTTAGCCTCGGGGCGGAGCGAAATGACAGCTTCTCCTTCTCGAAAGAAAACGCCAACATACCAATGGCGGCGATGAGTCTTGTTCGCCATCTGGGGCGGAAATGTCTCTGATATATCCGTCGGGCACGAGTACGAGGCTTAGAGAATGCACCGTTAGTATATAGATGCGTAGAGTGAGGCTATCGCTGTGACAGGCGTACTGGGTTCCGTATATTGCTGCTCTACTCGCGCCTCGCCGAGGTTCTCGGACCCATGGTCTTTGGCATAGACCTCCCCCGAGTAGGCGTCCAACGTTGCCCAGCATAGGGCTAGTGTCGTGGTCACCACGGCCTCATCCTCCACACTTCCGGCTTGGCTAGGATGCTGGCTCGACGCATACGACTGGATGGATAGAAACGCCGTGGCTAAGACCCTGAGCAGGACGCGTCCATGCAACAAGGGGAGCTCGAATCCGGAGTCATCGCTGTACACCTTCGGGAAGGGCGTAGGTGAGGGGCCTAGCCGATCTGTATAGGCGACAGGTCTGACGCCAGGCTAGCCTGCAGCAGGCAGGCAAGTTCGTCTATTACCTCGTCCCATGATCCTTGGCCGGTGATCGTGCCCGTTGGCATTATAGTAATAATAGAAGCACATGTAACAACAAGGAGGCATCTGTTAGGATTTATAGTCCGGTGCTGTTAACTCCCCTTCGAGTCAACATTTACTGGTTCGATTTTGTACGAGCTCCTGTGGTTAGTAAATAGCATACGAATTCTTAGTTAGTGAGGTGTTGAACTAGTTGTAAAGCTGCTTGTCAATCGCCCCGTGAGGATGTAAACGACTCAGTCGTTTTGCCTGATGGTGCAAGCTGATGCAGCATGTTTGGAGGAGCCCGCATTGGCAATTTGTTTCCATCCAGACCCCCAACGTCACAATTGAGTTAAGGTGCAGTCAGCGAATTGTATACATGGTGATGTGCCAGATGTGACAACAGCAAAGTATTGTTGGCTCTCTAACAACATCGTTGACTCTCATCCGTTTCTGACAACACCATTTACTACTGTAAGCTTCGGAGCTTGCTGATCTCCCCAAGAAAATTTAGGCCTGTGACAAATGCGTAAAGTAAGTCTGTGGGAGGATATGCTCAACTTGGGGATTTGCCCTTGCGGTCAACGATTGGCTTGCACATTGGGTTGAGTTGTTGGTGGCGGCGCATTGCTTCCGTCGCTGTAACTGGTACTAAGGCACGCCGTACAATGCAATAACGTCTCAGCTGCAGTTCGTAGATCCTCGTTAAGAAATATACATTTTGCTTAGCGAATGCATGGATATCGAGGCTGTGTGAGGTTTTGTGGCTGTACTCAAGGCGAAGTATCAAGGCAGAGTGAGAAGGCAGATTTTGAAAAACCACCAAGCCATGCATGCATGCAACATGTGGGAGATCACTGCCACGAAACACAGCCCTGTAAGAGACATTCCACTGCAAAGCCCTGCATTCCCTTCGCATTTAAATCCACATTAATTGAGGAGAAGCAGCAATAAGTTTCCAGTAAGTGCAGTGATTGGGAAGGCGTTCATTGTCAGGTCTCGGTTCTGGAGGTAAAAGATGCCGACCGAGCATCCCCAGGTGCTTGAGTGTCAAACAGCTCTCCGTAAAACTAGGCACGAAGCTGATCTAGTCGTTTGCGACATTCTTCCAATTACTTTTTAATGACACCGTCCGGCTATCTTGGCGATTAACTACTCAAGAAAATGTCCATCATTGCAACTCTTCAAACAAGGCTGAAAGACCAGAGAACATGGCGTGGAACTGAAGGAATGAAGGATTGAGGGGCAGAGAGGCACAAGATCGAGGATTGACATGGTAAAATGAAGGACATGGTCTGGACAAGTCCTTGGGCTATATTTATAATCTAACTCCAATCCCTGATTATTAATTCCCACCCACTCAACCGTGGCTATAAACTCTTAGGTCCTTGGAGCAGCAACTGTGATGCGTGTTAACATAGAGAGCCTGCTATTGGCCATTGTCGAGGCTTTCGAGGCGCCCTCAACCGGAGTGGAACAAGTATTTAGTAACATGGGTCTCTTCTTGACAGAGAATTAGCTACGTTTGCATAGATAAAAAAGAATGAATGCATATTTCTGCCAGAAAATGCATCTAACTAATAAGTCCTTCGGAAATAATCATTTAGAGATCTATAAAAATAGGTAGTAGGGCGCACAGACCACCACCCACCCAACTGCCTCCGCCCCACCACGCCACATGCTTTTCCACCATTCCCCAGTCCTCATTACCTCAGCCTTGCAGCCCTGCGACAACGTCAATCCAACCCTCGGCCTTTCTCCTCCAAAGACGCGACACCTTTGCGAAGCTTCTCGCCCGCACAGTAGCTGCCCGCCATGGCCCCCGTCGATCATGTGGATCACAATGCCCTTGAGCGTACGTTCCTTGCCCTGTCGCAGAATGGCCGCTCGGTGCTGATCAGGCTGGTCCTCTAGAAAAGCTCAAGGACATCATCCAGGACCTCTACCAGGTCATGGTCCAGGTTTCCACCTATGACTCCATGGGCCGCTCCAGCAGAGAGGTCCTCACGAACGAGATGTACGCCCCTTCTTCTTTGTGACCTTTGCCGCTGTTTCCATGCCACTAACACTGTACTCTTCTCCCGCAGCAAAACCCTCTCTCGATCTCTCCAAGCCCTCCACACCGCGGCCTCGCCGCCCAACAACCTCCCCTCCATCCCACCCGAGCTGATCGAGTACGTCGAGAATGGCCGTAACCCGGACATCTACACGCGCGAGTTTGTCGAGCTCGTCCGCCGCGGGAACCAGCTCATGCGCGGCAAGCTGAATGCCTTCGCCTCCTTCCGCGACGTCCTCGCCGAGCAGATGACCGCCGCCATGCCCGAGCTGCGCGAGGACGTCGCCCATGTCGTCGAGGCCACCGGTGGAGTGCCCCCCGGCCGCGCGGCGGAGCAGCGGAACGGCAGTGCGCCGGGTCCTGCTGTCGTAGATGGCGTTCTGCCCGCCGGCGGGGGTGCCTCCTCCGCTGGAATGTCTGGTTGAATAGGATGGGTTGCGGAAAACGGTAATTATGAGATGACCAAAACGACTGCGCCGCTCGTGTAGCGAGCAGTGAGCAGTGGGCAGTGAGCAGCGAATGCCGAGAAGAGGTGCTGTTAATCCTACCGAAGCTGAGGACGATACCCAAAGGCAGCTTGATCTAGTTGGCTGGAGCAATGCCCTGCCCATATGAGCTCAAAATAGGGCCCCCTCTCGCCCAATGGAAGTATTTGAGAGAAATCTAAGTCACCATTGTAATAGGATTTTGTGTTTAAGCCGCCAGATCAAGGCCGTATTTCTTCAGGAAACCCTCTATTATCTTGACAACCTACGTGCATGCCATCCACTCCACCACTGAGCCGCTCTAGAAAGATCCGCGCCCAAAACCCAGGCTCTCCTCCTCCTGAGAGCCCGTCTCAGCTCATCAACCCTGCAGTCCAAGCCTGTGCCTTGTGCCTATGTGTTCCCTTTCTCCCGATGCCTGCCTCGTTCGTACTCTAGTCCCCGAAAAACGCCGCAGCCATGTGGTATTTTGTGAGTGTCTGTAAATGTCCCGCACGTCTATTTCGTCGGCATTCTGTTCCTGCCGCGGGGCCAGACGTGTCTCATGCATATGTAAACAAATGCGATCCCCACTAGAGCCAGAAGCGCCAGTTGCGTGGGAAGTAGGACAGCAGCCGCGAGAACCACGCTGCCATATCGCCGGACGGTGTCCACCATCTGGTCGCGGTTTTCGCGGCGCTGCTCGACGTGGTCTCGCAGTTTGCTACCGGGAACGGTCCGTGACCAAGAGCCTTCGTCATTTGAGTCGGTCACGTCCTCTTCGTCCCCTTCATCATCCTCTTCATCTTCGTCCTCATCATCATCCTCTTCGTCATCCTCTTCGTCATCCTCTTCGTCATCCTCTTCGTCAGAGTCGGCTTGTCACGAGAAGTTGAAGCCGCCAGGAGGGAAGCCGCCGCGCTGTCGGCCATCGGCACCGCCAAAGTTGAAGTTGGCACCGCCACCGCCGCCTGGGAAGCCGCCAGCGCTCCTGAAACCGCCTCCACCGAAGCCGCCCTGGTTGCCCATCATGCTGAAGAGGATTTCAGGGTCGATGCCACCCATACCTCCGCCCATGCCACCACCACCGAACATGTCGTTGGGATCCATGAGGTCGTCACCATTGTCATAGGCCGCTCGCTTCCTATGGACTGAATTAGCACCCACTTACTTTTGTGGGCGGATATTATGACTTACTGAGGGTCGCTAAGGGTCTCGTATGCCTCCTGCATATCCTTGAACTTCTCTTCGGCATGGGGGTCGCCGGGGTTCTTATCGGGGTGCAGTTTAACGGCCATCTTGCGATAGGCGCGCTTGATCTCATCAGGGCCGGCCGTCTTCTCCAGGCCCATAATCTTATAATAGTCCTTTCGTAGAGACTTCTTGAGCTCGAGCTCGGCCTTGCGGATCTCCTTCATAATTGTACGGTCCTCCGGGTCTAGCTCCTGGATCGACTTCCACTCATTGACGGCATCCTCCCACCTGCCAGCCAGGCCGGTGGCGTTGGCCTTGGTCTTTCGAACCTTCATGTAGCCGGGATCGAGGCTGATGGCGCGGTTGCAGTCGGCGATGGCCTCGTCATACTCCTTCAGCTTGATCCGGCATTGGGCACGGTTCTGCAGGAGCTTGGCGTTCATGCTCTTGTTGGAGGGGTCGATATCTAAAGCTAAAGTGTACTTCTCGATGGCCTGCTGCAGGCGGCCAGCCTTGAACTCAACATTACCCTCTTCCTTCATACGGTCGAGCTTCTGGACAATCCTTAGCCACTTGATAGCATCTCGAAAGTCTGGGTCATAGCCGCAGGCCATCCGGAAAAACTGGATAGCCTTGTCGTTCTCGCCCTGTCCATAAAGCACCCGGCCGCGGAGAACGAGAGCCTCCGGATCCTGGTTGTTGTTCCGGATGAGGGACATGGCGATATTCTGCGCCTCGCCGAGAGAGTTCTCACGGCCCATCTTGAGGTAGGCCTCGCCACGCATGAGCTGCCACTTGCGAGGCTTGCCAACGCTAGGGCCGAGACCTCTCTCAGCAAGGTCCAAGGCGTGGAGGACCATGGACATGGCGGTGCCCCTCTCGAGGGTCTGACGGGCAGACTCGATGTGGTGCAGCATCTCCTTAGCCGGAGCCATATCCTTGGCGGAAGGTGGGGGGCTGATACGGTTGAAAGTTGTCATGGCCTCCTCGGGACGTCCCAGGCCAGTGTAGATACGGGCAAGTCGCAGCAGGATCTTGGCATTTTGGGGATCCAGGTCAGCGGCCCGGGAGCAGTCCTCAAGGGCAGCGTAATATTGACCATTGGACATGTGAGCAGCAGCCCGGTTGCCTAGATATGTGGCCGAGAAGGGGAACAGATCCACAGCTGGAGAGGGAGGAGGTCAGCAAGCAAGGCCAGAGAGCGGGAATGGGAAATGGCGGAGGCGCGCAGAGGCATCCATGGTATACCTTTGCTGTATTGCTCAATGGCCTTGGCGTAGTTCTTGTCCTTGAAGAAGCGGTTGCCGGCAGCCTTGTAAGACTCGGCGTCCTCGAGCGGGGTGGGGGTCGGACTCCCGGGGTTGGACTTATGGGGAGGGGGAGGGGGGGCCTCCTCGTGGCTGCCTCCATTGGGGATGGGGACGGAGAAGTTGGCTTGGGCGGACGGGTTGGCGTTGGGCGGGGTTGAGGCCCTGGCGGCGCCGTTGACGGGCTCGCGGTCGATATCCATGGAGTTGCCGTTCATGGCGGATGTGGCGAGGTCGGAGAGGCGCTTGCGCTCCTCGGGGGGGAGGTTCAAGGGATGGGTGTCGGGGTCGACCTTGGCCCGGCGGGACGAGTGGCCCGGGTCGGTCGAGTGCCGCGAGAGTCGAGACGAGGAAGAACGTGACGAGGCCTTGTTGGGCTCTACGTAGGAGGTGGGCCTCGAGGATTTGCCTGACGACTTTTGAGAGTGCGAGCGGGACGACTTGGTCGGAGACCGCGCAGGCGCAGGGGACGAAGGCTCCGAGTTGGGTTGCGAGAGGTCGTCGCGGGAGCTGTCATCAAGGCTGGGGTCGGCAGCAGCGGCGGACTTGGGGGATGGTTTCTTGTTGCTGGCGAAGAACTTCATTTGGGCCAAGTCGAGATGCGCGGGAGGGCAAAAGGTGTGAGGCCGTGGAATTCTGGAAGCCGAAGGAATCCCGTAACAAGGTTATGCCGGATACTGACTGACTCAGTGCCCTAAACGGGCGTTAAAAAAAAAGCGATTTTTTTTCGGGGCCGCTGGAGTAGTAGTGGCACCGCGGGGGGGGGGGGGTTGNNACGGGGGGGGGTTGATGGTCGCTATCGTGCAGGCTGTTAGGGGGTGACTTTGCGAATGGGGAGGGGACTCCGAGGGGGTGGGCTGGGTAAGAAGGGATAGAAAAAGGTCGACGTAGACACAAGGACGAGAGAATGGGAGAAGAGGGCAAAGGAGTAGTTGATGACGGTTAGACGATTTATCAGCTGGGCCTGCACAAACAAGGACACGGACAAGGACAAGAAACAAGCACAAGCACAAGTAATAAATGACAGTTTGGCACAGGCTATGACAACAAACCCGGAAGCCAAAGCCAGAAAAGAAAGGCTGGGCTTGGCCACCTCAGCCTGGTTCCTTGCCAGGTCTCCTTGTTAGGAACGAGCCGCCATTGATTGATTGATTTGACTGGGCCAGGCTGTACGGGGTACCGAACTGCTAATACACAGTACTTCCTGACGGCACCTCAGCAGTGGACGAGAGGAGAGATTATGACTTGCTGGGGGCGCCTCAGAAATTGTGAAATGGGTCTCGTGGACCTCCGTGGTCTGCAGTGCTCTGCTTGTCGAGTAGGTATCCGGTACCTGTCCCGGACGAGCTGGAACAACCACCCCCGCCACAGCGCGCAACGGCCAGGCGCAGGGCCATGAGAACCAATGAAGCAGGGGACGGGCTGCGCTGTTTACTGGGCCGACGGCAGGCTGTAGATAGGAAGGGGGAAGTGGGTAGGCAGTGTTGTGTGTTATATTAGGTGGTGTTGTGTCTCTGTCGTTGGCGTTTAGTACGAAGTAATTACCTGGTCTATTCGTATCTGACTTCGTTTACATAGTACAAAGGTGCAAGGGAGGTTGGCAGCCAACATCCACCATGTACAGTGGTAATGCGGTCCGCGACTTCAACCCAAAAAAATTACCCGTCGTTTCGTTGCCTCGTACGGACTAGATCCCTCTGTTAAGACAGACAAGTTCCGTTCCCTCGTCCAGAGATACCACGTCCCGTCGACTCGTCTAAGTCTAGTGCCCGCCAGCATCCGGCGCAGCAGTGCAATATCGAGGAGTTGCGCTTAGCCGGACGTCATTCTAGAAGGTTCAGTGGGGCACCGAATTGCGGCCCCCTTGTCGGCCTGTTCCCAACCATCATCATCGAGCCTTTTCAGGGTGGTGGGGAGTTGGGGAGGCGCCAGCTTCGACAAGGATGGGCCCTGGGCCCTGGGAGGCTTGGGCGTACTTCGTAGCTCAACGGGTCCCTCTCCGCGGGTCCCCCCAGCCCTGATGGATGGACGGACGGCCGCGACTCTGTCCACAGCGCTGGGATGGCCGTGGAATCATGGTCGGGACGGGGTTTAACGGGGGTTACATCTGGTCCATGTGCCTGTGGCCATGTGTCGATGTTGCCCTGTGCTCGCTGTAAAAGCCGATTCATCGTTGCCGGGCTTTTCAGCGGTTCACCGGCTACGCACTATCTAATAAGGTATGCACCGCCGGGAGTGAATCAAGGCCTATCGCCGCCACCCAGTGACAGCCTAGCGACGGGCGGGACTGTCCGTCCCGCCTGACACTCAAGGTTGATGATGACACGATGTCGGTGCGGACCAAAACACCCACCCTTGCCTTGTTGTTGCCTATCGCACTGGTCACAGCTGTTTGATCTATCTCCAAAGTATTTATTCCGCTTGCTTCGTTATTCCACCGAAGTTTCCAGTGCTTTCACCTCAACCTTCCCACATGGTTGGCACCTTGATGCAGAAGTCGTTAACTCACAAGCCCAGTAACTTTGAGCAACCCAATCAGCCCCATGACATATATCGTAGTACAAACTACATAGCGAGATGCTACAAGCCGTCGATATCATCATGCCACTTGCTGTCCAAGCCCTATTCTCCAGTAGCACAGCCCACGCGCCTCGAGTCTTTGTCAAACCTACCTGCGGGATGACCCCAACCGGCACACCCATGCATATCTTGACGCCGCCACAAACTGATTAGACCAAACTCCTTGATCTCAGCAGTGATAAAATAAAATAAAGTGCTCTACGGATAGAACGAATTCATTCGTCTCTGCTCATTGTGTAGCTGAGCCGAGTTTCTGCTTCTGCTTCTTCGACACTCTCACCATCTCTCATCGACTAGCCTATGAAGATGCAATGGGAACTGGCGGTTCGCTAATTAGTTACCAATACCAGATTCTAGAGGTACCTCAAAAGAAATCAACAAATCAGGTAAGACAGGTCAATGTAGCGGCATTTGCCCTTACGCCAGAACGTGTTTCCCCGGGACGGTACTATGATCGAAGATAGCAAAGATCACCAGGGCTACTTCAGAAATATCACGAGCTCGACTGCATGAATCGATGAAGTCACAGACAAGGACCCTTCTTAATGAGGCTTAAATTGCTTTCCCGTGTTTTCTTTCCAGATTCATACAGACGCACTTGCGAATAGCTTAGAATTGCATATGCCAATGACGATATGTCGGGGGTCAAAGATCAGCACATGACTTATCGCAATATTGCTTGGCAGTCTCTTACTTTCGTAGTACACAATTATATCTTGTTTCTTTTACTAAAATCTGGCCTAATTTAGCCTCTTGGTATCTTTAGGGGAGCACAGAAGCTGCTAATATGTGATATTCGTGAAATGGTAAGATATTTAAGAATTTGTCCCTTCATCCTGGTCATCTACCCTAACCACAAGATCTACAATATCTTGCCCAGCCCATGTTTCGACAGTTCCTCGTAGTGCATAACATTTCCATTTCAACCCAGGAGGGTGCCAGTGTGGATTCGAAGAAGCAACCTTCACAACGATCGGCGTCGCCCAAAGTGAACACGACTCGGAGTGACTAGTTAGGCAAATGTGCGAAGGGTTTGCGACGGTAACGGAGGGGTCAACTCCAACCTTACACGAGCCGACGGCCCGTTTCGCTCCAGTTGCGTATTCGAGGATCATGCCTGTGAAGGAGCCATACCGCTTGTCCTCAAACACTTCTATACGGGTGAGGTTCTCCAACGGTGCGGATGAAAAATGTGTACCTTCAAAGCGAGACCGGCTACTCGGTTCATGAGGTTTGAAACGAAAACGCTCATTTTTTGCTGAATGAGTCCCTAGAAAGTTGCTTCGCCCGGTTTTGGGGAGGAAATTCATTAATGTAAGTTTGGGACCAAAGCCAAGAACAACATCCATTTTCTCTCCCGGGGAATAAAATTCTCCGAGAGCTATGTCGCCACAGAGTTTTGTGCGGAACTGCTACAATTAGATCGTTGAAAGGGTGAGAGGAGTGGTTGGCAATACTCACTAGATAGCGATGGCGCTGCACTACCATCATATCACCTGGATACTTCAACTTTCGAACCCCAAACGCTTCGATTTCTTCACCCGGAGGAAGAGGCAGATATGACCAAGTTGTGCGGCCTTGTGATGACCCTGGTATTCGATTGAGGCTCTCAAGAGGATTCGGCTTGGCCGCGGTGTGGGCATGCATGCCAATCATTGTGCTGGTGAGAAAGAAGGTGATGCCAGTGCATCTGTCAGGGTCGATAGCGGTCACAGGCGCAAACGGGATTTCACGAGGTTCTTTGCTGGGGAGCAATGGGAGTTCACGGCCTTCTGGTCTTTGACGGGGTTTCCAAAGACCGTAACACTCCATGATATCTGGAGGGCACGGCCTGTTCCAGACGTAGAGCTGAGTCGGACTTGAGGAGAGATTGAGATGGGCCAACCCGAACTACGCAATGTTAGACAGAATATCAGTGTAAAGAGGCGGAGTGCAACTAGCCTTGAAATCGACAGTAGTCTCCGCAAAGCGCTCTTCCATATCGATGACATATGCCAGATCCCAGGCATCTGGCGGGTGAGGTCGAGGCTCTGGTCTGGTCTCCAAGTGCTCAATCTTCTTCAGCCCTTGAGAGTCAATCGTGAGACGAACGAAACCCTGGAGATGAGTGGCCGAAATAGTCGGACGGGTACCTCGCTCCCAGGAACCAATGTTGGGGAGAGGCACCGTGTCTAGGCGGTCTGCATCGGGAAGGGATAGCTTCTCAATCCGATCTAGAACCGAGGCGTATCGCCACACGATGTCTGATCGCGAATGTTCCCATATATAGTTGTCAATTTCGGCCGGGAGCGATCCTAGCTGGGGCATGCTGTAGGCCTTTGCCGCGATGCTGATGCCTTTCTGGACATTGGTACGGGGGTCAAGGTGAAGGGAAGCGATAGCATCCCATGGCCGGGTCCAGTGCGCTAAGGCATATAACCGCCTCACCTTGTTCTTGAACTTGGCCTCTGCGAGAAAGAGGTTGAAGCAATCGGTGTGAATGGTGACGCTGTCTAGCACACCCTCTTTTGGGTTGTACCAATCGCTGACGTAGAGGGACCATCCCCGAACCGCTTCATTGTTTGAGTAGGGGGTGCTCGGGAAAGGAAGCGATGGGTGAACTAGACAGCGCGAGGAGCTGGCCTCCACAAGAACTAGGAACAAGCAAAGGCTTTGTTAGTTTCCACGTTCAAGAGCTTGAGGGGTGTATTCGCATAACGATAGAAGGGCCCAGTGGATGGCATACTTGGCACGCATTCATTGCCTGGCAGGATTTCAAAGCCGCATACGCCGCATTGACGGAGCAAACGGATTCGTGGGAGGCAGTCAAGCCGCTCCGAACCGATCACAGACCAATCTGATTCCATGGTGATTTGGTGGACAAAGACGAAGTTGGTTTCGGCGGGAGCCTCGTGAGCTGGAAACACCTCCTCATTTGCATGACGCCACAATCACGTGGACGACTCGACATTGGTGCGTTACGTATGGGAGACTTTCTTTGCTTTGTCTGGTCCTCTTCTTGATAGTACATATGAGCCAATGTTTTATGCCCTCCAGAGAGGTACTAGTAGTTAGAGCTGTGAGCTTCGTTTGTGGTGTTAATGAAATATGGTACTAGTACTACTAGTATATTTAGGGTTCCGAGGGTACGTATCCTCGCCTAAGGCAATGACTGCCTCCTCGGGCAACAGTTCGTTTATGACTGATGGTTAACTTCCAGTATCTTCGCCTTAGGTCATTTATGTAATTGTTAAGCTGGATATGTACTTAATCCTAGATGTCTATAGTATTACTTGTCTCTGATGAAATAAGATTTTTCAATTGTGTAACCAGATTGCTAACTAGAGAGAGTTCCCTGAAGAATTGCGCTACCAGTACAGACAATTCCAGGAATCTCAATAGAACGAGGGGGCAGTCGATACCTCATGGTCCGTAATTATATGTTATTCTCCCTTCTTGCCAGCTATGGGGCAGCTACCATCCCAGATCATCATATTGTTTCCTTGCTCAACGATTGCTCCTAATCCAAACCCACTAAACCTGCTGCCTATTTCCCAATTGCCAATTCAAGTTCCCAACCACCCGGTGCCCAGTCCAAAACCTTCGCAGTAATATACATGAACCCAACAGCCAAGAACAGATCAGAAGCTCAGTCTTCCGAGTTCTCATTTGAGTGGCTCTCGGACCCACCGTTGGAGCCCATGATGGAGTTGACAAACTCCTGATACTTGAACACCTCGCCTCGTTTGGCGCCTAGGTGAGCGTTCATATTCCGGTTGAAGGCCCGTCGTCCAGTGAATCCATTCATGATTTTGTCCACCTCCATTGCAGTCATTGCTCGCTCGCCGGGCTCCGGTGCAGTCTCCAGGAGCGCGTTTCGCAACTCAGCCAAATCCACTTGGCCGCTGTCGTCATCGTCAAAAGCCGAGAAGGCAGAGAGTAGCTCGGCACTGGGCGAGAGAGCCGCCAATCCCTCAGCAAGGGAGTTGAGGAAGGCTGCGAGGGCAATGGTTTGAGGAGCGGATGGGGGGAAGAATTTCGATACATCGGATGCGCTGGAAGGTAGCCCTGATTATAGGTTAGCTTTTGAAGATTATCGGTCACGACGCTTCATCTTACCGAGTTGGTTGAGCATCTCGGCGACGTCTTCGCGATTGACGACTCCATCACAGTCCCGATCTAGAATCTGGAAGCCATCCCTCAGCGTCCGAACTTGCGCAGGCTGTAGTTGTGACAGAGCGCTGCCATGTTCAAGAGATTTCGACACGGACGGGTGCACGGCGCCCATTCGCGGAGGGGAAGCAACCATGTCTTCGTGGGTAGACTTGGCTTTAGGAGTCCAGCTGGGCTGAGAGCTCGTCTGGCTCGTCGGGGTCGTCGGTCTGGCAAATCTAGATGTCGTGCTGCTAAAGGGCCCAGCCTTGCTCGGGGATCCGTTGGGAGTTGTGTGTCGAAGCGGAGACGGCGACGCAGGCGACTCGGGCCTTCGAAATGGGGAGCTGCGAGTGGGAGAGGAGCCGTAGCCTAGGGGAGAAGGTTTATATGAGGTCGGGACAGACTGGAAACGACGGTGTCGGTGTTAGTAGGAATGCACACGCTTGCCAGGGTTCAGGCGCTGATGAAAGGTACCATTGTCTTGAACGTGGGTCCGGCGGCGGAGACGGAAGCAGACAAGCAAAGCTGGTGATGAGGGGGGAGGGAAGGAAGTCGGTCTGGTCGGCCGCAGGAGAATGTGTTGGGGAAGAGCACGTCAGGGGTGTGCGGAAAGCGAGGTATCGTGTGGTGATGAGTCTTTGGTTGCGTCACTCGGAGCCGAGTTTGCAGATGCGAACGTCTGTATGCCGACCGAAGTAAACAAATCCAGGCCAGCGAAACGGTAGCTGGGGAGATCAGGATCCGGTCTGAGGGTACGTATCTCCGCGTTTGGCGCTACTAGAGGCCACTGATACCCCACTATGAGACCTAGCCACATCCCCCCCAACAGCGGCGTGAGCCACAAACAGCGGGGGAAGCCAAGACCGGGAGGTGGCGCTCGCATGGCGCTAGGGGCTTGCCGACAGGACCCCTCCGACCACGAGTTTGACCGCCTTGGCGCTGGGGCACACTCCAGTGGCCCTGAGCAGCTTTCAGTGGTTCTCAGTGGCTATCAGCGGCTCTGAGTGGCCAGGTCATTGGTCCTTATCCTGGTGCAACCCTGTAACGCCAAACGTGCGTAGGGGACCCCCAGCGTCCAACCGCCCACACGCCCGCCCACCGAACCATTTTCAGGGGCTGATGGCTGCTTGAGGAGGAGGGGGAAGAGTGTCTGTGGACCACTCACCACCACTCACCACCACCACTCATCAACCATTACTGTAATTCACCACTATCCATCCAATCCAGTCGCCCGTCAATTGCTTGTCCAGCTCCCCCGGACCGAAAACAAGGGATTCAGGAAGGGCGACCGGCCTGTTCTGGCAGATCATGTCTCGATTTTAGCTGCCTCCGAATCAATCCAGTTGTCCGTGGTTACCGCCGCAAGCTTGTTGCGTCAGTGTGTGCTGGGTTTTGAGTGACCGCCGCTTGGCGACCTGGTTGCACATCGCATCGCGGCGCATCGTAGCGGAGCGCATTGCACCGCATCGAATCGTCTCGGCCTCCGCATCGCAACACTTCCTGATCGGGAGCCTACGAGGCATCCGACAGACAGTGCGCGGGGCTTCGTTTTCTTGCCGCTAGCCAGCGTCTGGCCCGCCAGTCCATTGGCTCTCGTCATGGCTTCGACGCACCCGAACATGTCGCGGACTTCCAGCAATAATAACTCGACCGCTGCCAACAGCATCAGTAGCAACGGAAACAATCCCAATGTGACGGCACCCAAGCGACGAACCTCTCTTGCTTCCTTCCCCTCGTCGCGTTCCACCTCTCAGATGTCACAGCCCTCGCCTCCGCCATCCCGGTCGCCTTTCCCTCCAGGCCACGACCCTGACCGCATTTCCGATCAGAGCTCCAAGTCCAAGACGCCTTCAAGCGGTCTGTCTTCGCACCACTCGTCCCTGTCTGCGCCACGCCGTATAAATGCCAATGCTCGACCTTCGAGGAAGCTTCGGTCGCAGTATCCGCGTAGCTCGACAGAGAACCATGTGGAATACATTCTGGTCGCCTCCTTCGATATCGATCGGGGCCCTGTCATGGAGCACCAATATCCTGTTGCCATCACCGGAGACGAGAACATGCTGGCGGAGCTGATGTTGCCTGATCAGGCCCATGCCCGCAACCAGGACTGGACCATCTTCTTCCTACACAAGGATACCAGCCAAGAGGAGGACGACGAGGAGAGCGCAGCCAAGGAGGATCGAAGACGACGGCGTAGGAGGAGGCGTGATAGAGCCGCAGGGATAATTGACGAGAACGAGGAAGAAAATGAGGATGATCTCTTGGACGACGAGGAATGGGACGACGAAGACGACTCGGACTCCTCTACCGATAGCGAGCCCGAAGGCGGCGAGGGTCCGCCCCTGATTTATGTGCTGAATCTAGTGAACACCAAGCATGACAAGACGGTCAAGCGGGGTGCCGTCGTCAAGGCCATGGCCATCTGCACGCGCCATCCCTTCTTGCATATATACAAGGCAAGTAGCCTTCCGGCCACATTCGCGGCCTCATTCCCGTCCCCACGCGCATGCTGACCGCCCTACCCCTTGCCAGCCCTTACTATTACTAGCTCTAGAGGAGTACTTTAAATCACCTGTTCCAGAGACGCTGGCTATGCTGTACGATGCCGTCAACGCTATGGACTTGTCGCTGATGCCCAGGCTGAGCATCCTCGAGAGACATTTGCTCCAGGCCAGCGACAACAAGGATCTGTTCGTAGAGAAGTTTGAGCAGATGATCCAGCTGCGGATAGCCGAAGACCAGTCTGAGGAGATGGCCGACCAACCATTGGACGTGAGTCGCAGTCCTCCCAAGCCGGCCGGCATCTCGCGAGCGGGCACCAAGGCCCATGTCGAGGGCGGCCAGTCGGTTTACTCGGTTCCCCGCGACACGCATGAGTTCGAGAGCAAAGTTATGTACAAGGGCATCCCGATCCCCATCAAAGTCCCCGTGGCCGTCATGCCCGAGACAGTCGGTGACTTCTCCCTCATCAAGCTCATCCAGAACTTTTCGGATGCGCACGCCAAGTCGCCCCAGCCCTTTGCATTGCATCCTCACCTAACGACGAATGGCGTCAATACGCACCCTGTCATTATTCTTGCCAATGCTCTGCTCACGCAGAAAAGGATCATCTTCCTAGGCCACAACATGCCTTCGGGAGAGGTCGCGGAAGCTGTTCTTGCTGCATGTGCCTTGGCTTCGGGCGGTATCTTGCGTGGGTTCACGCGTCATGCATTCCCATACACCGACTTAACCAAGGTCGATGATTTGCTAAACGTTCCCGGGTTCATCGCCGGCGTAACAAATCCCACATTCGAGCATCACCCTGAGTGGTGGGACGTTCTCTGCGATCTACCCAGTGGCCGAGTCAAGATTAGTAGCAGGATCGACGCTGCTCCCGTCACTGAAGGCTTAGTATACTTCCAGCAGCAGAACTCGGCCCTGGCAACCCTTGCAAGTGGCACTACTAACACTAGTCATGACTTGACTGGTGACAATGCGTTTGTAGCCGATATCCTGCGCAGCATTGCCGCAAGACATGGCGAGCGTGTGATTCGGGCCAAGTGGCGGGACTGGGTTAGCAAGTTCACCCGTATCGCCGCCCAATTCGAGGAGAGCGTGTATGGCGCGAGTGCTCTGTACATTGGCGGTGATGATCAGGACTTGATGCCAGCGGGAGTCAACGGACACGGTTACGTCTGGGCCGACGATGGAGCGAAGCATAAGGAGCTCGCTGGCAACGTAACGAGGATTGAGGGCTGGCGCAACACCCGCAGCTACTACAGCTTTATCCAGGTAAGCCAGCGTATGATCACTAACATGAAAGACATCTACTAAATAACTCAGGACCTCGCCCAGGTTTATACCATCCGGCCGTTGAAGGGCCTAGATCTTGCCCACATGCATGACCGCCTACGCTTGCAGCGCCTTTCATCCGCACAGAGCAAGGACATCTACGAAACATTCTCCAAGCACATACACACTTACGACGAAATCAGTCTTCTTCTCAGCGTGGCACCTGAGTCCCACGCCGGTCTGTTCTATATCGCGTTGGGGTTGTTCCACAAGGACCGCGAGGTACGAATCTATACGGCAGACCTGTTGGATCGCATTGCCGAGCACGAGGCAGGCCAACACTGGTGGAAGAGTCTTAGTCGCTTCGAAAAGCTGGCGTATCATCGAATTCGCCGGGAGGCAGAGGCTGAGCGCGCAAAGCTTGAGAGCGAAGCCATAATACCTCCTCCTGTCGTCGATCATATCAGGATCAGCTAGACGCGGAAAGATAAAATCAAGATGGAGTGGCGAGGAGAGAAAAGAGAGAAAGAGAGAGAGAGACATGCGTTATTGATGGGTAGCATTTATTTGTGCGGGAAATGTACGGGAAACGAGGGGCCATCTATCTTCTAATATTCAGCCTACGGGTATGCACGGTGACGACTTATCATTACTCCTAGCCATCACTCATCTGGGCGGCGTTGTCAGATTCATGGGGAGAGCGGGGGAAGCAAAGTCATGGGTTCCGCGGTGTTCTATGAGCATGTCATTGATGAGCGAAATGGGATAGGGGGCTTGAGACAATTTTACTGTTCATGGTTTATTACTATTTTGGATCCTTGGTGAGTGACAAGAGACTCTTGCGTCCTCTCTCACAGACGAATATACTCCCAATTTTCTGATATTTTCGACGGCTAAGCTGCTCTCAAAGACACAGTCATGTAAGGGCAACTTCAAATATTTCCCGCATACCGATGTGACGGAGCACAAATCCATGCTCAGGGCTGTAGTTAGGACATCGTGTAATTCCTTAAAGACGTGGTTCTGCGGATAGTCAAAGGAGGCCCAGAGCCTTGGCGGCGTGCTTAACGTGGTCGGCACCGAAGGTGGAGATGAAGAAGTAGGAGTGGTCGTAGCCCTGTGGTTGTATGATATGTTAGCACCATGGGTCCTTAATGAGAAACTTGGGAGAGGTATGTATAGATGGTGGACGTACCTCTCGGTAGTTGACCTCAAGAGCACCAACGCCAGATTCCTTGGCAGCCTTTTCCAGGTTCTCGGGGAGGAGTTGGCCCTGCTTGTAGAAGTTGTCGGCAGTTCCCTAGCCAGGCTTGTCAGTGTCTTCGCTCGTTGCTGTCTTATCCGGGGTAAGCCAAACTCACGACGTCGATGAGGGCGTTCAGGGGCCCCTTCCAGCTCTTGACCAGCTCGGTGGCATCGTGCTTCTTCCACTGCTCGCGGTCGTCGCCCAGGTATCCGGAGAAGGCCTTCTCGCCCCAGGGGCAGTTGACGGGGTTAGAGATGGGGGCGAAGGCGCTGACGCTCTTGTACATGCCGGGGTTCTTGAGGTGCAGGGTCAGGGCGCCGTGGCCGCCCATGGAGTGGCCGGAGATGGAGACGCGGCTGGAGTCGAGCTCCTTGAAAGCGCCGAAGACGAGCCCGGGCAGCTCCTTGGTGAGGTACGACTCCATGCGGTAGCTGGCGCTCCAGGGCTCGCGGGTGGCGTCGACGTAGAAGCTGGCGGCGCTGCCGAAGTCCCAGCTGTCGTGCTCGCCGGGCAGGTCGAGCCCGCGCGGCGACGTGTCCGGGTACAGCAGGGCGAGCCCGAGCGGCGAGGCGTGGGCGTGCAGGAAGCCCTTGTCGGTGACGTTGTCCGGCGTACACGTGAGCCCGGAGAGGTAGATGAGGAGCGGCGCGGGCTTGGCGGCGGAGGCGGAGGGTGGCAGGTAGAGGGTGAGGTTCATGGGCGTTCCGGTGGCCGTGGACTGGTGGGTGAGCTTGAGGAAGCGGCCGCCGAAGCTGGTGATGGTGGCGTTGGTGGTGAAGGTGGAAGCCATGATGATGATGATGGGAGTCTTGTGGTTGGGGGTGTGGGCGGGTTTGAAGGATTGAGGTTGTTGGAGGGAGGATCAAAGAAGAGAGAACCAAGATGTATTAATCAATTAACATCAGCTTTCTAATGGATAACAACCATGATATAGATACCCGGACCAAGCTGCTGCTGCTCCGTCTCCGTCACCGGTGGAGGCGGGCGCGGGGGTTTACCAAGGAGGGGAAAGCTACCAGGGTTCCCCACATTGCCGTAACGCCGAGATATCTCCCAATTCCGTCTGCCGGCCAATACCCAGTAATTAACAGCCTTTGGTGAGGTTAGGTTCTCTACCGCGTGCTCTCGAGTGATGCAATGCTGTCATCACTGTTTGTTACCCGTTTCGTTTTCCCGGAAAGAAAAAAGTTCAAAAACTCCCCGTTCCGTTCCCCATGTTGTATGTAAGCCATTAACCGTTCCCTCCCGCACCCTTCCGAAATAGGGCAAAAGACCCGTTTCCCAAACTCCGCATAATTAATACGTCAATCACATCATAAAGCTTCGTTTCCCCAATCTATAGGGGTTTTTTGTTCGTTCCCAGGTGTCGTATGCCCATGCCAGAGGTCCTGTCAGATGTTTCAATACGCGATCCTCCTGGCGGGTGTGGTTCTGGTGATGGTGCTGTTGCTGGACCACTTCTTGGCCGTGCAGTCGAAGCTCTTGAACAGCTTGTCCCACTTGATAGCGCTGAGATCGTACTTGTGCTCGTAGTTGAAGTCCACGGCGCCAAACGTACACCCCGTGGGGCTGCGACAGATGTCGTCACAGCCGGTAACGCGCGGGTAGCAGGAGAAATCCTCGCCATCGGGTGCGAAGGTGTTGATGTTGAGCAGGAACGGCTCCGGAAGCTGGTGGCACTTGTTCAGCTCGTAGACGTCGTAGTGACAAGTGCCCGTAGCGTTGACGCCGGTACACATGAGGACCTGAGTTGAGTGTTAATAGGTGAAATGGGAGAAAGAACCAAAGGGGAAAAAGACTTACACCGCCGACTTCGCGCTTGTGGATGGGAAAGGCTGAGGCCGTCATGACGGAGACGAGGGCTGTGATGGCGACGGAAAACTTCATGGTGGGCAGTTTGAAGCGTGAGATGGGCTGGGCAAGTGTGCAGCAGGTTGGATGTCTGAGATGTAAGATGGGTTCTTGAGTAGAGGAATTCTTGAGTAGAGGAATTCTTGTTAAAGGCTGGAGAGGTGTGGGCAATGATTTGCAGCTAAATTCGGGCGCTTTTTGACAGTTTATCAAGCGTGGCGATGGATATACCAACCACCTTCAAGCCGGCGACGGATGCACCACCAACCTCTTAAATAATCAAGCTGCAACGACAAACAGCCTGCGTTCCGCCCTCGTATGACGGGCCAAAACTCTGCTCTGTGGATGGATCCTCCCGGCGACGTCATGCGCCAGAGGCGATGGACAAATGGTATGTCATGGACAATCAATCAGTCAATCAGTCAATCAGTCAATCAATCGCTCACTGGACTGACTGACTCCATCACTCCGCCGTTCGGCAGGATTGCGGTCTCACATTTCAACCCCGTCGCCGCTCCCGGCCCAAGCGTTCAACGGACCCCGCTGACAGAGGGAATACGAGAACCGCCTACGAATGACGGAGTCCGGTTTGTGAGGCCTGTTGGATGCTCTTGAGTGCCGGCCTTTCCCAACCTGCCGCCAACAGAAGGGCGGTGGCTGGAACCGTGGTTGTGGCTCGTGGTTGGCTCCGTGGTCGTCCGCCCAACCAGCCACAGCACAACTGCAGGAGCGTTATTATGCATTGCATGCACCTGTTTCGGTCCTTGCGTTGCGCGGATTGGCTTGCACCGTCAAGGGTATCGTACGGCCGGTCCCCTCGGCATTCTCTCTACTTCGTACCGCTTGCTCCCTTGTTCCTCTCCATCTCTATTGATTGCCATTTCCCTAGCAAAGCAAAGCAAGTATGACGTCGGGGTGCCTTTGCTCAGCCCGTGAGATGCCGTCATGTTTCATTCCATTGCGGAGTCGCCAACATCAAGTTCCACGCCGGTTCCCCGCTGATCTGTATCATGTTCAGACACATGAGACGTACTAGTTGACATCACGGGGCTTGTGCTTTGCTCAACATGTTTATACCCATAATATCACCGACGATGGAGACATTCTGTTCAAACTTTTGGTCTCGTGATAAACATTATCCGACTGTTGCTGGTTACATAGACTATCTCTGTGGAGAGGTAGTCTTCGTCGAGCCCATTCATTGTTCAGGAATCTGGCACTTACACCAAAGCTAGAGAGGGTCGAGCCCGATGTTGACCATGTTTACCAATGCACCCGTATCTCGTGGTCCAACAATCCGTTTGCCTAGCGCCATCGCCAATCGCCATTTCCATTCTCATTCCTTTGCGTTCGACGGTGAAACTTAGCAGAACACTCTGGCCAGGTTTGTGTTCCATCATCTCTTCACCCGACGCTGGCCACGAGACCTCAATCTCGGCTTAAACAGCAAACGGGCCTCCACTCATCGAGATAGGCAGCGCACCCTTGGCAGCAACAGCACGTAACCCAAACAATGCTTTTTTGCTTCTTTTTTGTCTAGTTCCAGTGTACAGCCAAAATGACAAACGCCATGCTCATACATCGTAAACAACCTCGGATATAGGATACACCGTGCCACAGGTCCACAGGTGGAGAGGAGAAGAGAATGAACTGACTCAGCTTGATTGTCGTCTAAGGCAAAAGCGATGGGTATATGCGCCTTGAATCCAATCAGTCTATTCGTCGTCCAATGCCTCTTTCCCCTTCACTGCAGCAGCTCCTCGCAAGTCCAATCCTCGTAGCTGCATCACGCGTTAGTCAACATTCGTGGTCCCCAGCATGCCTGTGTCATGTGCCGCAATTCAACTTACTAGCCATCTGGAAGGTATCGTCGCACGATCAGAGGGATCTTCTTCTCTCGCATCTCCTTGATGGCGATTTGCAGGGGATCCGTCTCGCCTTCGAGGTCGACCAGCACCGGCGCATTCATGCTACGTCCTCGTTAGCACGTCGATTGACGTCGCAACATCCAAGGAGAAGCCAAAACGAACCTGATCTGCAGAGCGCGAGTACCCAGAATGCGCGCTCTCTCGTACTTGGTCATGTAAGGAGTCGTGGTTCGGTCGCTTTCGGGGATCTTCTTGTCCTTCAGGAGCTTGTCGCCGCCCTTGAGCGCGTTCGCAGCAGCGGAAGGATCGCCCGAGACGACGACGTTATCCTCGTCTTCGTTTCGTTGGACATCCTCGTCTTCTTGAACCTCGGGGTCGTAAAACTCGTTACCGTCCTCCTCTTCGTACATGGGCTCGTCGCTGCCAGAAACGCGTTAGACGAAAAGGGCCTTTGGATGGGGGCCTGGAGCCGAGGTCACGGCCGATTACTTACCCGCCACCACCGACATCGTCATCGCCAAAGTCAGACATGATTGGAAATGTTCAGAAGAGCGAGAGTCAGTGCTGGGGAGAAGGGCTGCCTTGACAAGCGAACGTGTAGACAATCCTTGGAGCGGCTTTGTTCAGCTTTCGCGAAAAATGCCAAAAGAGGATGGAATAAAATCAGGATCCTCCGAAGATGTTCCGGCGCCTACATAAGCCCAGAAGCCAAAGGTGTGGCCCGTGTGTTGGCCGTGGTTTTGGTCCGTCTGATGGCGGCCGAAAGGTGGGGCGCTCCTCCCCACCGGGCTCTTCCCAGCCAATGTGCATCGTCACCCACCATAAAATTTCTTGACACCGCCTTAAAATGTTCCCGATTCTGCCGCCTCTGCGATATCCAACGCTTTCAACATACGTCCACGTCTACGGCTACGACTCACCCCAGGCATGAGAGCATAATGAGTAAACGCGGCGCTGTCGGACCGGCGCCTGGAACGCCTTCCACTAAAAGGCATCAGATTGACGACCTGGATGACTTGTGTTTGTTGACCCATTCCCTCAATTCTGTCTACTTTTGCTAACAAAACCCAATCCAGACATTGACGACCCCGACGACGATGTCACCACTGCTCAGACTCCCGGATCTGAATCCGAAGCCGATTCTCCCATGACCACGAACACCGGCGCCACAACTCCCCGACCAAAGTTCCCATCGGATCTCAAGACTCTCGCCTGCACCTGGCCCGGCTGCCCCAAAACCTTCAACCGCCCCGCTAGATTGCGGGACCACCTCAACTCTCACACCAATTCTCGGCCATTCAAGTGCACTTACGCTGGCTGCGACAAGGACTACATTGAAGACAAGCATCTAAAGCAACACGTTAAAGCTGTTCATACTCTTGAGCGGAAGCATGTCTGTCCCAAGGAGGGTTGTGGGAAGAGCTTCGTTACCGGCACCAGACTCAAACGTCACCAGGCGGTTCACGAAGGGGAGGAGAGATTCCGATGCAAGGACTGTGGTCAGAGCTTCCGCAAAAAGGAAACCCTGAACAAGCATGCCCGGAAGGATCATCAGGGCTTGAGAGCCCACCAATGTCCCGATGAGGGTTGTGACGCCGCCTTCGACTCCAAACCAGCTCTGAAGCGGCATCGGGAACGAGAACACGGCGAGGCCAAGTTCTGGTGCGGCGAGTGCGGCTTGAAGAGAATGCCAGACGGGACAGAGCAGCGCGTGGGGTTCACAACCGAAATGCTTTTGCAGGCCCACGTTCGCCAAGAACACCAGAACTGCATGTTCTGTGACTTCAAGTCGGCCGCGCGATGGGAACTTGAGAAGCACGTCGAGATGCACCACTCGGGCAAGACTGTTGAGGATCGAAAGACCATCGCATGCCCCTACGCCGATTGCATCAAGAAGTTTACGAAGAAGTCGAACCTCAATGCTCACGTTCGCACCGCTCACGAGGGCTTCCGCTTCGTCTGCGGACAAGTCGACCTATCCAGCGCCGGCCTAGTCGGTTGGACCGACGATCAAGGCTGCGGCGATAAATTCAGCACGAAAGTCCGTCTCGAGGACCATGTTCGTTACAAGCATCTCCGTCAAGAGCGCCCCAAGTTGTCCAAGATGCAGTCATCCCAGCTTGACTTGATCGACGAAATCTCGGGCGCGACCAACCTCGCAAAGCAAAACATATCGTGCCCCCATTGCAACGAGGCCTTCTTCCGCTACCATGATCTCGACATCCACCTTCAAACCGGTCACTGTTCAGATGGGACTGCCGAGACCGACCCTGCTCTCTTCCTCTCACAGACGCAGCTTGACACTGAGCAACCTCTTTTTGGCGGCGATGGCTTCGTTACGCTTGATTCGTGGCCGGATGACATGCACCAGGAAGAGATCTTTGCTGCTCAGATGAACTACGGTCCAGCCCACGACGAGTGGCCAGAAGATGAGGCGAACATTCTTCTTCTGGCCCGCAACTCCCAGGAACAGGATCCCATGATCGACCCTGCGCTGGGAGTTTGATATTACGATACATATGAAACTTGGCGTTGGTGTTTGGGCCCTCGCAATGTAATTTAGATACCCCGGCCTCGCGGCTGTAGTCGATTTCACTCGGCAATAACTATGCTACCCTTTACGACGTATATACGAAAACAGGAAGAAACAGCCCTTGAAAGTATAGTTTTAACCGACGAAGAGAAATAAAAGCGAATCTTGATTTCAATCGGTCTCAAGCTTATGACGCTCCGCCCCATCTATAATCCTGAACTGCCGATGCACCCAATCCTTCACGGTGCGAACCAACTGTGAAGCCAGTATAATGTATACAAAATCAAGACCTGTCTCCCAAAAGCCTATACCAGAAGCCCATTGTTACCAAAACTCCGCCCAGAAAGAATACAGAAGCGATGTTGATAAGCCATTATCACGCCTCGTGCCAACCAGATTTGACTACCATGCCGGCCTAGTATCTACGAACTAGACGCCTAGTATTAGTGAGACCCGACTAGGGCATTGCTTACCCCCAGCAGCACCATGCCAAGGAAACCAAAGAAGATGCACAGATTGCGGTTATGGTTCAAGCTCAAACTCTCAACGAAGAGCTGGAGGGCAACGCTGACCATGATACCCGCAGTGATGCCAAACAAACAAGCGTATGCGACGGCATTGGGAGCCATATGTGTGCGGCTAGCGAGCTTGAACCACACGGCGGCAATACCAGCACCAAAGGGTTGAGATAGGCCACCAAGGACAGCAGACCAGGCTATAGCGCGCCAACGGGAGCCGAGGGCCATGTATAGAGGGAGACACAAAGCGAATCCTTCCGTGATATTGTGAACGAACAAGGCCATAAAGACATTAAAACCCAGGGTTGGATTCGCATGGTTGGTCGCATAGGTGATAAACCCCTCCGGGAATTTGTGGAGGGCAATAGCAATCGAAGTTTGGAGGCCAATAGAGAGGAACGCATTGGTTGGGACATGGTGGTGGTGTTGTGCCTCGATATCATCTCCCTCCTCCATAGACGAGCAACTCCCATCATGCTCGTCCTCGTCATCCTCATCTTCCTCGCCTTCCTCACGCGTAGGATCCAGGGGTTCTCGCGATGTAGCCCGGCTGGTACGAAAGATAGGGCTAGTAAGAGTCTCAGATTCTTGACAGGTGTGGTTGTTATGCTCATTATTCTGACTACGATTGTCGTGATCATGGTCGTGCTCATGGTCGTGCTCATGGTCCTGTTCATGAGGGTGTTCATAACGCAAAGCACTGTGTGAGGCGACGCTGGAATTGGGAAGCATGGTTCCGGTCGTAGTTCTGAGGGCTGCCTGTTGTCGAGGAGGATGAACAGAGCGGCTGTTTAGATGTTTGAAGCACTCTTGGCCACACGGATCTGTGTATCCATAGCAGGAACCAGACTCATCGCAATTGCATTTGGTATCCTGGACAAATGACATGACGCGTTTTTGAACCTGGAGTATAGATGATCTTCGTTCAGGGTTCGAGTTTGCTGTCGTCGCGCGACTGCGGTTCACCACGGCAGGACTGATGGACTGTTGGGCCATCTGGTCATTGCGGGCTGAAGCATGTCGCTCGAGTGCCTGAGGTTGATTGTTACGCTCCGAGTCAAGCAGAGGGGTGCTTTCCGAAACGAGACCATGGGCATGACCATTCTTAAGGCTCGCTGTCGACTTGTCCATCTGGTGGTGTGAGCTACCGTGAGACATTCGACGGCGAGAGCGGCTTGCACGGGACTGCTTGCGACTTTGTTGACCGGACAGTGCATCTTTGCCGGAGGTTTCTTCGTGAGTGTGGTCGCAGTCGACAACATGAGTAGGCATGTGCTGGTGCAACAGCCGAGAAACAGCCTGGATTCCAATGAAGCCGGCGACAAAGCAGGACATCATAAGCAGTCCAGCAGCTTGATCAGACCAGTCGGCACCTATAAGGTATCCCTTAGACTCAGGCAGCATACTATACAGCGCAGAGAACAGCTAGCCGTCAACATCAGTAGGTGTTCGGGAATAGGAGGGACGAAAAAGTAGTACCATGACACCGAAGCTCAGACTCAATGAGCAGGCCAGGAAGCCATTGCTATCCTGGATGCGAAAGTTTCGCTTCCCGGGGAACAAACGCACGATGAGGTCGACGCAGATGACGGAAGCACCAACAACGCAAGCTACAAAAAGGTTTGCGGTGTCAGCAGGGTACAAGATACGATCCAGCGATGGAGAATTTCTAAGTAAGGAATTGCGGGTTGAACATACCAATGCCGCTGACAACGCACATAATCCATCCACGAGTGTCATTGTCGAGATCTCTCATCGAGAAAGCCATGGCGGCCGCTCTTCCGCCTCCAAAGAAGGCGTGTATTCTAACAATTGGCAAAGGCTATAGCATGTGCAGGCCGGGAACAAGCTGGAATTGGTTCTTGGGCTGGATATGAGGGTGGGCTTGAGGGCGACAGCGAAAATGACGTTGAGTGATGAAACTGGGAAAGTGCCTGGTGACGTGGGTTGGAGTCTTTGCGTAGCGGAGTGCGGAGCGGAGCGTAGTCCGCGGAGGGAGTAGTTCGTCTGTTGGGGGGCGAATGGGGCCTTGACTAGAGCCAGGACGCAAAAGTCTCCGACAATAACAGTGCTTCGAGCTAAGTTTTGCGTAGAGCTGTTCTGGGGAGAGAGACACGAATGATGCGAGAGGTTTGAAAGAAAAGGAAAAGGAAAAGAAAAGGAGGGCAAAGAGAAGACGACGTTGGGAATGGGTGGTGATGTAAAGCAGGAACCAGGCAGTGTGGGATTGCCTCCGTCAATCACAAGCCACGCAATTCTAGCACTCACTCCCACGGCGGACACAAGGGGAAGGTACGCCCTACAGTGGTCATAGAAGCACTTTCTGCCTGGGCTTCCCAGTTTCAACCTAGCCTACCGACCCTCACTTTGAGGCTCGGGTGCGCATAGCGCGTAGGATGAGCCCCAGCGGTCGATGTTAGTGGGCTCATCTTGCTCTAGGGACGCTGTTGCCGACGTACTACGGGGCGTTCTGGGGTTACCGGTGAAGGGTGAAGGGGCGCTGGAGTGGAGGTTTGGCCCTCAGGGTTCTCACCTCCTGTCGAGGCCAGGCCGTCATTGGATGCAAACTGATAGATTTCGGTGAGACATCAAAGCACAAACGTATCCAAAAGGGTTCTCTGACTGTGCTTAAAAATGTATGGATATTTATTATTAGGCAGGAACAGCGTTGTTCGAGAGCGATATCATCTTCGTGTTGGCTATGATCGCGGGAAGAACCTTACAGTGGAAAAGTCCACTCCCGCAAGACGCCGAACGTTAAACGAAAAGTCCCCAGCGCTGTCTCATCCCCTGTGAACGTAATGCTGACACCATAAATGGACCCATGCTCTGACATTCTTTGTCTCTACCACGGATGCGACGGGTTAGCGAAAACAAAGCGTCTTAAGCACCTCCTGGAAGTGGACGGAGGGCTTATGCTCTGTCGAGAATGTTGCATTCGATAAAACAGCATCAGCTTGGGCGACAAATTAAACCCTGGCATTTTGTTATCCTGCCTGGGCTGAGTGAGAGCGCTTAGCTGGTGTCACAAGGATTGAATGTTCAGGCGAATGTTCAGGCGATGGAGTGGCTTCATCAGTGGCCATTCAGAAGTCGCAGGAGCATGCAAGCCCCGTTCGCAGAATTATTTACAATTCCACTTTCAACTCAGGCAGGTAGAGGGCGAGAGCCTAGAGTCCAGACTCGCCTCGTTGGCATGGTCGGTTGAGGAGAGTTGCGGAAATGGCGGATCTCGCGGCTCGGCCAACGTTGACCTTGTGCAGCAAACACCCGGATGGCCTCGAGGTTGGTCGTGGCATTCCCCAGCTGCAATAAACTTAACGCAAGTGGTGGCACCAATAACGGGAAGATGCATTCGAGCTTTCAGGGGACGCTCAATACTTGGTCGGAATGGTTCAGTGTCTTTAATGAATGAATCCCACCTTAGTTCTCTTACATCTTACCAGTTCGTTTCCTATGTACATACACTGATACTACTACGAACGTATAATTAGCATCTCTACTCCAGGTCGCAGGAGCTCTACCTACATAGTAGCTTCCGCGATCCCTCCATGCCCAAGCTCGCAGCTTGCTGACGTCAATGCCGGTGGACCCCCACTATCCCGGCAGGACCCTTGATCTATCCGCGGGAAATCCCCGGCTCCCCCAGCTTCTACGCGTCCAAAATTTTGTGTCGGTTTGGGTGCTCCAAAGGCCAAGCTCTCAAGGAAACGTCAGCCTGCTGGAATCCAAGACATCACGAGGTGCCTAGTCGACGTGCAATTGGGCCCCCCGTCTCCCCTCGTGACCTTCCACACGGCATCCGTCCTTGTCCCGTGTTCTGGTCCTCCGAAGGTGTATTCGATTCCTGCTTTCTCCTCCCTCTCACCGACAAGCTCCACCGATCCTCGGAGCCCTCATCTTCACCACCATGTCCAAGGCCACCTTCGCTACCATCGCCATCGGCGCTGGAGGCGGCGCTGCCTTCACCGCCGCCCTCTACTCCCTCCGAGGCGGCAAGACCTCCGAAATCCAGCAAGCCACGGCCCCGCCCACAACAGCGAACTTCATCTCCGCACCTGCGCCGCCCGTCGCACCGCTCGGCGTCCCGTCCTCGCAGGTCTTCAGCCCGCCGCCCGTCGTCCCTCCCTCCGCTCCCCTCGCCCCCGCCGGCGCCCCCGCCAACCCCGCTGGCCTCTTCGAGTACGGCTTCCCCGGCCCCGTCGCCGACCTCGCCGCCCGTACCGCCCTCATATCCAGCTATGACCGCCGCACCCGCAACCCCCACTGGGTCGTTGAGCACATCACCCCCGAGTCCCTCGCCCGCCGCGAGGGCGACCGCAAGCACTCCAACTTCGTCGAGGACGACAGCGTGCCCCCCAAGTTCCGCGCCCTCCTCAAGGACTACTTCCGCAGCGGCTATGACCGCGGCCATCAGGTCCCCGCCGCCGACTGCAAGTGGTCTCAGCAGGCCATGGACGACACCTTCTACCTCACAAACATGTGCCCCCAGGTCGGCGAGGGCTTCAACCGCGACTACTGGGCCCATTTCGAGGACTTCTGCCGCCGCTTGACCGTCAAGTACCCCTCCGTTCGCATCGTCACCGGTCCCCTCTACCTCCCCAAGCAAGACCCCGTCGACAAGAAATGGTACGTTAAGTACGAGGTCATTGGGAACCCGCCCTCCGTCGCCGTCCCCACCCATTTCTATAAAGTCATCTTCGCCGAAGATGGCAAGGCAGGCGGCAACGTTGCTCTCGGCGCCTTCGTCCTCCCCAACGCCAAAATCAACAACGCCAAGCCCCTCACCGACTTCGAGGTGCCCCTCGAGGCTGTTGAGCGTGCCAGCGGTCTTGAATTCGCCTCCAAGCTGCCCGTCCAGCGAAGGCGCCGCTTGTGTGCTGACGCCACCTGCGCCCTGGTGATCCGGGACTTTGCTGATAAGCAGAAGGCCTTCCCAAAGGCATAAAGGATGAATGATATAAATGAAATGGTGTATTTGTATAGGTTTAGTAGGCATTGCATTGACTTTCTAACTTAGATGGTCTCGGGAGCTTGGTTCCCTTACGCTTCATATGTGTCGCTAGAGGCTTACGAGAAGCATGCACGTTGCATTTAAATGCGTGACAACGTAACCTCACGAAGCTGACTGTGAAGTGACCGCATGCCAGCAACAGCATCTCAATTATGCAATACCTAATCAATGAAAACAAGGTCATTTCGAAATATATAGACCTCATTGATCTACTTATCTGCTTCCTAGTAGTACTCTCAATAACATGCCAACTCCCCTTCAAAGGGGACATATGGTAATGAGCTGCATCAACTTTTCTCTTCCAGAACCAACGCCGTAGGGTATCGACCTGTCGACTTCGCAAATAGACGTCATCCGATTTATCTGACCCGATTGTACTTCCCGTGTCGCTGCTCCTGCTGCAGACTCTCCTCCTGGCTGGGCAGCGGGGCTCTTCGTCGTGCATTTCCCTTGTCAAAATCGGCGCCAGACATAGGCAGTGGTGGGACAGGAATCGGGAAGTTGCCTGGGGGAGGCAGGTTCCCCAGGGGTGGTAGGAGGCCTGGAGGCAATGACCCAGGGGGCGGGAGCGGGACACCGGCCTTTTTCATAAGCTCAATAAGCTGGGCAGGGTCAGGAGGGTTGTTAGGGTCCAGGCCCGGCAGAGGAGGCGGGGGGGCGCCGTTGAGTCCAGGTAGAGGGAAAGGCAATGGTGGAGGGGGAGCGCCCATGTTTGCACCCACTCCAGGGATGATTGGTGGCGGCAAGGCAGAGCCAAGACCAGGCACGCCTCCACCTAGGGGAAGCCCTGGGATGCCTGGAAGGCCAGGGACACCACCAGCCTTCTGCGTATCCTGGTCAACCAATGCCTCCATCTCGTCTTCCAGTTGTTGCTGCTCCTCCTCCTGTCGTTGACGTCGGTTGCCGCGACGGTCCCACGTTCCTTGAGCCTCGGCAGCTGCCTCGCCAATATGGTAGCGGTCTTGGAAGACGTCAGTATCACCTGGCCGGGCACGAGTCCAGAAGCGAGTGATTCTGTCGTTGGATCCGGAGGCGAGGATATGCCCCAGAGGGTGCCAGTCGAGAGACCAAATAGCATAGTCATGGGCATACGGAACCTTGTGCGTGGGCCAGATAGACTGAGCAGGTGCCGTGATTGGGTCAGGGCTGTCGTAGGGTGCAACAGTAAGTGGCTGCCCCGGTGGTGGATTGGGTGTATCCAGGAGGTAATGGAATAGCGAGCCATCCATGCCACCAGTGCTGAGCAAGTTGGGATGGATTGGATGCCAAGCCATGGTGGAAATGTCCTTCTCGTGACCCTTGAGGAGGACAATGTCACGCATCATCCTGAGATCGAAAACTCGGGCGGTTTGGTCTCGCGCGGATGTGGCCAGGCAAGCGCCACGGACCTTCTCAAACATGACCTTAGTGATGGTGCTCTTGTGGCCGTGAAGAGTTGTAAGGCATCGGCTAGTACGAGGATCCCACAGCTTGACCAAGTGATCCTTGGACCCAGACACAAGCAAACCCTTGGTTGGATGCCAGTCGACACTCTTGGCATCCCATCCATGGCCCTCAAGTTTCGATTCCATTGAACCCAGGGCAAAATCGAAGATCTTGAGCGTCGAATCATCACTAGCCGTCACAAACTTAGAGTCGTTGGGGCTAAAGGCCATATCTCGGATGGGGTCGGTGTGAGCATTGATACTCTGGACGTTGTTGAAGTTTGGCTGCCAGTACTTGATGACTCCATCGTGGTCAGCCGAAATAAGCCAGTCGTCGCTGTGGGAGTACTCCAGGGAGCGGATGGCCGAGTCGTGGGCCTGCATGATGGTCTCGAAGTTGAAGCCAGTTCCGTTCCACAGAGTGAACTCGCCGCTTGTCGACGCTGTCAATAGTCGTCGGCCTTCTGGGGTCCATCGAACAACGTTGATGGGATGCTTGATCTTGTTGAGAGATGAGTGGAGATGCTTAATAGGAATGCTATCACCAGCTTGTGTTGGTCTGGCTGCAGGTGGGATCATCTACACAGCATCGTTAGCAACTCAATGAGCACCAACACGGGCAGAGAGACAACTCACATTAACAATATAGCTAGGGCTTGGTCGTTCAGCCTCGCCAATATAGCCACCCTTGTAGTTTGGCACTCTGTTGTGCTGCCAATGCGTGACGGTAGCGCCATAATCGCTCACGGGTCCTGTTGGGTTCACAGTTAGACCCTCGAACAAGACCGCCTTATCTCGACTTCTGGCATCCATAGTCAAAGCAACAGTGAGGGGACGTGAGATTAAGTGAGATCCTTCCAAAGTGGACTACCCAAGAGTGACCAAAGTAACACTCCAAGGAAGCTGTTGACGAAGCTAGTTGTTGGTAGAGCAATGAGAGCGTCCAAGGTGGTGATGTAAAGGAAATTATATACAGGTTCAGGGCCTCCATGGTGAGGATGTATGTCGATGCAGTGAATGGCAAAGAATAAGAGCGCGAAATCCATTATGTTTCGTGACAATAGGGCACCCTCTATTAGGACGCATATCCGGGGGCGATGACTCCCTCGAATGCGTATTGTGAATTGAATTTGAATCTCTCCACATTCTGCCACTGAGCAGGAGGTGACCTAAATCGGAGGCATCCAAAGATGGAAATTTCACGGAGGCAGGAAAGAAATGAGAACAATAGAAAGACTCACGTCGACCCCTGACTTTAACAAACCCATCCTGCCCCTGGCCGCCACCTCGATCGCCATGGTCGCCGCGGTCGCCTCGGTCACCTCGGTCGCCGCGAGGCTCATAAGCCATTGTGGCTATTGCCTTATTGAGAGCTCAAGCATCCGCGACGGTGATTGATGTGAGGAAGTAGAACGCGTCTTTCCGAGTATCAGGATATCCAGGGGCGAAATATGGATCCGTGAATACCGGGAGGATGCTGGAGATGAGTTCGCCTGGGAAGTGACCTGAAAGTGAGAGGAAGGGATGATTGAATGAAGTAAATAAAATGCCAGAGCTCTTGCACCGTTAGATCGACCTCGCGTGAACAATGAGGGAGATGCAGTCTGGAACCAGCAAAGCTCGGGCCAAGATTAAGCGGAGATCAGCCGTCTTTACGAGGGATCATGTGATCGCCCATTGATCTCAAGGGATCCCAGGACCAACCAAGCCTTAGTCATCACACCTTACCCAGCAGGCCTACTCCGTACCGTTGAGTGAACCATGAAGCTATGGTGCATCTTAATCCCCCCCCCCCCTTCCTCCGCTTCCCCAGTCATAAGTATTGCTCAACGGCAGATCTGACAAAGATCGGGTCCTCATCATAGTGATCCTGGCCCTCTCTCTCTCTCTCTCTCTTTGGCCACGATTTGTTGGGGTTCGGCATTTACGGATTGTAACCGAGCTTCCACACCTCCCACACCTCCCACCAGCAGGAAGCGATGCACTTTCACATGTTCGACACCAACACGGGGCAGCAAACAGGCAGGTCTGAGGTCGGTGCAGGCCTCAGCACGCACTTCCAGAGCGCCACGGTGCAGCAGTTCCAGGGGCCGTGCCCCACCGAGCACCCACTAACCCTCCATTGACAGCCCTCTACAACCCTCGACGGCGCTGGGGAGCTCTAAAATGACCCCCCGCCCGGGCCGCCACCTGCTGCATGGCATACCACAGAGGGAAGCCCCAGGCCGAGACATGTCCACAGGCGACTCGGCGTGTCGTAGCCAACGCTCGATGTCACCAAAAAAAGTCAACCACCCTGCGGCGTCAACTCGGGGGGCTTGGAATTGGAATTCGCCCCCTCTTCCTTCACTTGGCGGCTCAGTTATCCGTTTTCTTTGCATTCCTTAACACCCATTCCATTACTCATCTCACTGCATATTATTCCCCGAACGTCTCCTCAGTCGTTGGGAACTGCAGAAAGCTGGGCGTGGTTGCTGTTAGCATTCTGTGGCGTGCATCACTGGTACTGGACACCTTATCGGGTCTCACCACCGTATAACTTTGACTGCCCCGGGCCTCGTCTCTTCTTCCCTTCTTCAGAATCTGTCTTTCTCTACCATCCCAGGACATCTCAGTGCCCTCTTCACTCAGTCTGTAGTTGCAGACAGGCTCGAGCATCATGAATTCCGCTACAACAACCAGCATCGAGGCCACCAATGGTTCGCCTTCCAGCCCCGTCAACCGCCGCACCAATACCGACGTCACTGCGCGCGAACCACAACAGCAAACCAACGGCACCACCGCTCAGCGTCCTCTCAAGCCGTCAAAATACAGACACGTCGCCGCGGTGCACTCCAAGACGAGGCCGTCATGTCTTAGCCACGACTCGGACGCTGCTCCCAGCTTCATCGGCTTCCGAAATCTCATGGTGATCGTCCTAGGTGCGTTTCAAGTTGCGACGAGGGGTCAGCGTAATATGTTCGTCATTGACACCCGACAGTGGTCGGCAACCTCCGATTGATGATTGAAAATATCCAAAAGGTCCGTTTACCTTCTCTACGATGAGCTCTCGGCCTCGGTGCGCAGTTAACATAGTGCTCCTTTTAGTACGGCGTTTTGATTTGTCTCAGGTGCCATGATTACAGTCGACAGGACATCTTCCTTGGCCTGTCGCTCTACTTTCTCATCCCGTGCCATCTCATTGCGGCATACCTCATTGAGCTGGCTGCTGCCCAGCAGGCCCGAGGATCAATCAAGCGAATCAAAGAGAATTCTGGTCCCTCCGAGGCAGAGCGCAAGAAGTTCCACTCAACCTGGGTCGTTGTAGCTTGGGCACACACTCTCAACATTTCCCTCGCTCTCACCATCACGACTCTCATCGTCTACTTCAAGGTCCACCATCCTCTCATTGGTACTTTGACTGAAATGCACGCCGTCGTTGTTTGGCTGAAGACAGCCTCGTATGCATTCACGAATCGCGACCTACGCCATGCCTATCTCCATCCGGTCAAGGGAGAGCGTGAGCTTGTTCCTGAGCTCTATGAGCAGTGCCCATATCCGCAGAACATCACCATGGGCAACTTGATTTACTTCTGGTGGGCTCCCACTCTGGTTTACCAACCTGTCTATCCCCGTACGGATAAGATCAGATGGGGCTTTGTGGTTAAGAGACTGGGTGAGGTATTCTGCCTCAGTGCTTTCATCTGGTTCGCCAGCGCCCAATACGCCGCGCCCGTTCTGCGGAACTCCCTCGACAAGATTGCTTCCCTGGACATCCCGTCCATTCTGGAGCGCTTGATGAAGCTCTCCACCATCTCGCTCGTGATTTGGCTTGCCGGGTTCTTTGCCCTCTTCCAGTCCTTCCTTAACGCATTAGCAGAGGTTTTGAGATTCGGCGACAGGTCGTTTTACGATGACTGGTGGAACAGCGAAAGCCTAGGTGCTTACTGGCGGACGTGGAACAAGCCCGTGTACACCTACTTCAAGCGTCATGTATACATGCCCATGATTGCACGCGGCTGGAGCCCTCAGGCCGCCAGCCTGGCTGTTTTCTTTGTCTCCGCAGTTCTCCATGAGATCCTAGTCGGAGTGCCTACCCACAACATCATTGGTGAGCCACATCACCCGGACTTATTTCGTCCCTGACAACTAACTCGTTATTCTAGGGGTTGCCTTTCTCGGAATGTTCCTGCAGCTCCCGCTGATAGCCATCACTCGGCCTCTGGAGAAAATGAACGGTAATACTGGCAAGCTCCTCGGAAACATCATATTTTGGGTCTCTTTCACGATTTTTGGACAGCCCTTTGCGGCTTTAATGTACTTTTACACTTGGCAAGCCAAGTACGGCAGCGTCAGCAAGCAAAGCCCCCGGGCAACTATCTGATGAGTCTTAAGCCATGGTAGACCTTGGAAATGGAAACTTGGTAGATTCTAATTAGCTGGCATAATTGGTGCTTTATCCGTTACTATTATATTCATATCCAACCAATGATTTGTGTCTTCACTGTGTCCTACCGCGTATTTCTCTGTATAGGCAAATTATAACTACATAGATCCTCCACACATAGAGCATCAACAATTACCATTCCTCGTTCATCCGATAAAAGGCATCCTCGTACCAACATTCTTCCGATACTGGACGTAGTCATCCTTGAAGAACTCAATCAACTTAGCTTCCTCGTGCCTTATTCTTCTACTAAAGAAGAGCCATAGCACGGCCGTGTACCCGACGAAGCACACAACATTTCCCAGCACCAGCTGCGTCCCCAGTCCCCAATAGAAGAATCCAAAGTAGCTGGGATGTCTGAATACAGCGTAGATGCCTGACTTGATCAGCCGATGAGAGTCGGCCTTCTTGGTCTGCACCATGTGATTGAAACTTGCGCCCGCGTGGAGCATGGCCGCGGAACGGACGACCTGTCCGACGACGGTCAAAAACAGCCCGAGGGCGAGAAACCATGGCGACAGGCCGAAGGGAGCCCAGCAGCGGTCCGGGAAGAAGAGGCTGACGACGAGACACTCGAGGAAAGCGGCCGAGTGAGCGATAGCGTACGAGGGCCAGTTGGCGGTTAGGAGAAAGCTGTCGATCTTGGCAACGAGGGTATTACGCTCGGCGGTGCACCAGAACTCGAGGAAGTGGAAGATCGAGAGGGCGAAGAGGAAGAAGGGGACGCGCCAGACGGGGCTGTTGGTAAAGAACAGGGTGCCTGCCATGGCGATGCCGCTCACCGTGAGGGTGATGCCCAGGCAGAAGGCTCTGAGGGCGATACCAGACAGAGACTTAGGCTGGCCCGGGAAGAAGGGCTTCATCTGGGAGAGTTCAACCGGCACCAGCGCTGGAGCTTCTGAATCATCGGACATGTAATCCAAGGCTGGCGGTGGTGCTTCATGGTGGGCTGCCAAGGGATTGAAGCGGGCTTGTTGCGCTGAGGCGCGGCCGCTGGTATAGCCAGTATCTTGGGGTGATTCAGCCATCGTGGTGTGAAATTATAGCCAAGAAGGGTATTTGAAGTAATTAGAGGCCCGAAGAGTGTGGCTAGGGGAAGATCTTGAGGTTGCAGCGCGGTTCCGAGCAGCTCAGTCACCCCTTGTTGAAAGCTGAGCCAGAGTGCACTTAGAGTGACGAGAACCAGGACGATAATAAGGAGGGTAAGAAGAGAATAAGGAGAAGAAGAAAAGAGATAGAGCAACCGAGGAGAAAAGGGAACTACCGAGGCGGGCTTGCCATTGTCCCCGCGTGCGGCGTCGTGGGTCTGGTTGTGAAAGAGAACAATACGATGCCCAAAAGTAGGCTTTTGCGATAGGCTCCTTTTTAGGTCGGGGGGTTCCAGGTTACAACGTCCAGGGCTCGGGCGACGGGCCCACCGGCGGTTCAGTGGACGGTTGGTGCTACACTAGTGCAAGCGCCAAGTTCGCTGGCGCAATTTGGGTGGCAGCCAGCGCCGGTTGTCCATTACCTTGAGACTTTGGCATAAAAGTACCTTAAGTAGGAATTGCCATCACATCTCGCACAAGAGCATTTGAGGCGTTAAAACGGCATGGTTCTTTGGCGATTCCTAGCAAAAGTAGTACCAGCCGTTTTTACAGTCACTAGTAGGTAACGCTTCTATAGATTTGTGCTGCTTGTACGGATATCACACTGGCTCATCCCTCGTTGTGACGTCGCCTATCCCATTCTCCGCTCAGAAGCCACGGGTCAGCATATTATTCTGACGGTTAGACGCCAGAGGCGATTGCCACAGGCTGGCGCGAGCTCTTGGGTTCTCTTGTACTGTAATGATGATTGCTATTTCAGCCTCAGCGACCTGCCAGGGTCGTGTTTTGTCGCCGCAGTGACTTGATCTCAAACGTTTAGAAGATAGCCGAGTGTAAGCTATCCTGTCTCAAGCCTATCTCGTCCTGATCTAACGGTCTTGGATATTTCATGTCAAGTAATTAATTCCGTTCCAATGCCGATCTAAGGAGATTAGATAGCCGCACCGTATCTCTCAGCTCAAACATACCGCTCTCGAGATACCTCCCCCTTGAACCATGTAGATAATGCCATCTAAGTGTGTGATCAATCTTGACCTCTCCGAGACTTCCCTCGCCTTCACTGTATATCCATAGAAATGCGTTCCGAAATCCATTAAGACGCTGGTAGAAGTAATGTCAGTACTGAAGAGTTTGGCAAAGGCGCTACCAGCCTACCTTGTGAATTGTCAGCCGTTGCGGCGGAAAAAAAGCCCAAATCAGAACGAGGAACCATCGCAGGGTTCGTTCATTGTGTTATAACTCAAGCATCTTAAGACTTTGTAAGATCGGCTCCGAATAAAGATAACAGATGCCGTAGTGATTCTCGTTGCAAGGTTGAGCAAGTTTACTCCATAAGAGGTCGATACAGGCATGGAGGTTCCCAATCTAGTGTACCTTTTTTTCTTCTTTCCAGACAACCAGTACTCCTTCCTAAAGCCCGCCTTGTATCGAGAAGGACGAAATGACCAGAACCAGCACATTGATAAATCCCCATGTGCAAGGTATCCACGTATTCATCTCGTAGTATCCAGACGAGTACACAGCGCCCAACCTGACACAACGTTAGATCACCCCCATATTCAACACATTGCATGTACTGACACTAAGCCGGTGACACTGCCGGCCATGACCGCTTCAAGGCCGGCCATGATGAGATATACCACGGGCACCGCCCAGAGGTACTTCCAGGACGATTTCTTCCAGCCATGGGTGAACATGGCGATCAGGACCGCCCCCATATGGAATATGGAGTAGAGGATAAGGGTCCATATCAACGTAAATCGCCATACATCCAAAACGTAGTAAAGTGTGTATTGCTTGTTGTCGGTGGTGTCATAAAGTGTCTGGACGTTTAGGGACGGGAAGCGCGGAGTGTTGTAGCTATCGGGAGGCTTATTGGGGAGGGCCATCTGCAGGAATCGGATTAGCTGCCTGTTCGCCAGATGCAAGGGCGGATGTTCCACGTACCGTGCCATCATGAGAGTGGACGTTGTTTATGTTGGCGACTTTGGCGGTGTTGCGATGGCGATGGGGCGGTGGAATTGACGGCGACAGGGGTAGGTTCAATGTGCCGGGATTCGGGGAGCACCTTCCCGGGAACATCATCGGAGCCTCGGCAAAAGCTCGTGAATCCGCCAATGTTAACCAAGGGCGACAACTCCGAGCCCCCAACCTTACCCAACCATCATCAACTTCTACTTCAACGCCCGTCCCTCCCATCGCCATTGTCGCAGCAAATGAATGGTCATGTCTACCGATAGACTCCTCAACACCGTGCTACAGCACTATCAAGACATCCACGATGCCGTCAAAACCGACCAAATCCTCGGCTCGACCGTCCACCTCCTTACCCAGCTCTCGAATCCCTTGAATCTCGGCGTCCTGACGTCGCAGCTTCTCACGGCGCCGGCAATATGGCAGCAGCCCGGCGGGGTCCGAAACTCAATGCGCATCATGAGCGTCTACAACTCTAGCGCAATGCGCGTACATAATCACGAGGTCGCGTGGAGGGAGGGTAAAGAGTCCAAAGAGGGAGGCGGAGTTGGCTGCGAGGAATGGACGCGAGCGGTCGTAAAGGGCGCCGACAATCGATCAAGGCGGTGGCAGCATCTTCTTGTCCTTACGGGAGTGCTTATGGGAATGGAGGGGGGCGACAGACGATCTTTGTCACGAAGCCTACGGAATACATTGGAGAGCGCAGTTGTAACCGCTGCGAATCTCGCATTGGAAACTCAGCTCGCGGATGGACCTGTGGCGGGTGCCTCCATCGTTATGGCCCTCAATTTTGCATTCCCGTTGCTGTCCAACTACCATCAGAGTCTGATCAACTGCATCGCGTTGCTGCCGCTCCTTGTGTGGGCTATCACCGCTGAGGAGGGCTTTTGTGAAGGACAATTTCTTGCGGACATTGGCACTGAAGTCGCTGAGTCTCCCAGCCATCAGTTGGCCTGGTCTCCCGTGACGCCCTCGTTTCGCCAGCTCCGGGAACTCGACAAACGCCCGATCATGGCAAATATGGGTCCTCTATCCAAGCTCGCTGGCTTCGTCGTGCAACAAGTCACTGACACGAGGGTCGTACTTCAGGCTCAGGATGCACTTCTCATCTTCACTCGTCAGGTGTTGGAAGCATGGCAGAGGAATCGACTCAACGAAATTGATCCAGCGGCAGAAGGAGTTGCGCTCACTCCCGAGACGCTGAAGAGCACCTGGCCAGCCCTGTGGTCTCTTTTAAGAAAACTGATGTTTGGAGTTGTTGCCATGCTGCAAGCCATTATATCCCGAAGTCTACTCGATCCCTATATGTTGAATGACATAGCGGCTCCGACGATCGCCTCCAAGTCGCTCCATATTCTGCGAAACCTCTTTTTCATCTCTTCCCGTAACGGCAATAATGCATTTCAGGTGTACACCTTCACCTACCTGACATCGATCGATATCATCTCCCGCAACGCCGTCATAGCATACGCCTTCCTCAACGAAACTCGTCCTACAGATAATATCCCGGTATTCACAACATATCTTCAGAGAACTTTGGACCTGTTCTATCTGAACCTGGCTGAGCATCTCCCCCTGACCCTATCAACTGAGGCATGCGAGACACTCATAATCAAGCCCGCAACCGCATTCCTATCTCATGAAGGGACGATGACCCCGTCAATGGTTGAAATTTTTGAGTCTGCCCATAGTGCAGTTCTATCAACTCTGTCCTGTCCTCAGCATAGCCCACTCACCATACAAATAACGCCGTTTTACATCATCAAGCTCTTCGAATCGTTCCCCCAGCAAATCTCACCGCGTCAGTTCCGCGTGGCGTTCAAGACGGTCATGCAGATCGTATCACCTCCCTTCCCGATCGCGGAAATGGAACCACATTTTTCGGAAACTCTTCTGGAGATGCTCCAGTCCTACACTGCAAATGCATCAACAAGCCCTCTTCCTCCTACAGTGGACGCCGTGTCACAAGCAGCGTCTTCTGAGCAAGGAGAGGAAAGTCTGTCTCAACAGAGCTCGCTGATCCTGGCACTTGTCGACTCCTTGCCGTTTCTCCCTCTTCCCTTGCTGGAGGAATGGCTTACTGTTGCTGCGCAAGCCTTGTACGAAATAGCCGACCCTGTGCTTAGGGAGCCTGTCAAGAAGCGGTTCTTGGAGATCCTGGTGAGTGGAGAAATGGACGTGGAAAGAGCCGCAATAGGTGTGGCATGGTGGGGAACTCATGGTGGCCGAGAAATGATCATGTCGGGAAGAACTCAACCGGCCATGATGAGCGGAGCGCTTGGTGTCGACAGAACGAGTAGGCTATGAGCCTCTAGGACTGGCATTGATGGTGTTCACCACGATACTCACCAGACAATGATACTCCAAGTAACGTTGATCGGCATTCCACGATTCGAATCTGGTCGCATCAAGAACCCGGCGGGGCGATCTCAGTTCGGTAGCTAATCGCCGCCTCGATTGTGCGCCAAGCTTCCGTGATACCCAGCTGCGTGGCACCCATTAATGACTCGACGACAATTGCCATTTTGCGCTACGATGGCAATGACGACGCCGTCACACAGGCTCGCTCTGCCACGAGGGATGCCGACGATCACAACTTTCTGAAGTGCCGCCTGGAACCTCAAAGGCCACCTGTTTGTCTGTGAAGGATCGAGGACTGTGCTGCAAGGCCGTGGACACCACATTCGGCGGAAAAGCAACTACTCTATCAAAAAGACGTGGAGCCGGTCGACTGGCTAGGTTGGGTTGGTATGGATACAGCGGGACACTCGGGGGGATGGCTAGGACTGGATACATGCCATATCCACGCACCTTGAACAAGTGCACGTGTGAGGTTGAGGATTGTGAGAGGGTCTACGGATTAGATTAGGCGCAGTACTACGCAATACACAAACAAGTGTGATCCGACGCAAGGCGGTGGGTGGCCTGGTATTGTCCCTCATCGTGGAAACCAAAGACGCGAATGGATGGGATGGGCAACAGCGCGGCACTTGTGGGTTCGGGGTTGTCCGTCACCAAGGAGCCAAGAAGAACCCCTCTCAAGCCTCACGGGATGCTAGATGTGGGGAGTAGTGGCACAAGAAGGATCTCAGACATGGCTAGAGGAGGAGGTGGAGGGAGGTGTGACGCAGCGATGCAGCTAGATGAGATGGGCTTGAAATGGGCGTGGGATCTTGCAACCAGCAAGGTTTGGCGGTCAATCAGAAAAAACCAGGCCGTGAGGATGCAACGAGAAACAAGAAACAAGAAACCAGAAACCAGAAACCAGAAACCAGAAACCAGAAACCAGAAGTAAGAAGTAAGAAGTAAGAAGTAAGAAGTAAGAAGTAAGAAGCAAGAAGCAAGAAGCAAGAAGCAAGCGGGGCAAGCAAGAAGACTGAACGAAGAAGTTGCCATGGTGGCTCCGCGATCCATCCCATCCAACAAGGCTCGGCGAATATCTACGAATACAGCTACTCCATACAAGGGGGTTTCGATAGTGTCCGATTTCAACGCAACATGATGGGGATCCTTCTTCTTTCACTTGACGTACCTTTCATCTCAGTTTGTCGACTTGCCGCTGATAATTGCCTCCTGTCCTTGTCAAGCTGGCACAGCCCACCATAATAATCAGCTTGCCTGGGTTCAGTGGGGGCTTTTGAGGGGCCCAGGCCCAAGACCCTGTCAAGCTGGATGGGCGAGGGGTTCCGACTAGCGTGGACTAGATCACCGCTAATGCAGCTCTCAGGCAGATCGCCTGGTCGAGTGGTGAAGCACAAAACAGCGGGCGAGACAGAGAGGGAGGAGAAGGGAGGCGGAGTTGAGTTGAAGGGTCTGGGTGTGCCCCGCTACGGAATATGACGACGTTGGTGTCACTCACGGCCATGTCGTCACAATCGGGCCAATTGGCGACAACTGAGGTCAATGCCACCCAGGATGACGATGTTGAGCTTGGTGAACAAGCTTTCGGCGATTGTCAGTGTCGTACCGGATAAATCGGACCAGGGACGTGGTCAGTTCCAACCAAGGAATCGACGCCTTGCACAAGTTGGGAACCGGTTTTGCGGGACAAGAAGGCGGGACGACGGAGGCGGGACATGCGATGATGAGGGGGGGGCTGAGTCCCGTCCAGCTCCTCTCTGGCTTGGTGCGGAGTACACAGAGTATGGATCAATCCGTACCTTGTCGTGCGTACGAATACGTTATGTCTTCCAATGGAGCGAACACTCGACTCTTCTGGGACGTCGACCCCGCGATGGTGCCGCCGAGACTACGGACACGACCCGCGCCGGCATGTGGGACGCTCGCCCACTAGGCCAAGCTGGAACATGCGAAGGCGTGCTCCGAGACCGAGTCTCCTAACAAGCTTTCTGCTAGCCTAATTATGACCGAGCTGCGAGCTGCCAGCTAATTACCTCGGGGTCAAGTGTGGTGAAGCTTGAGCCGCCGATGCCATGCATGGTCCCACTTACAGCATCATCCTGTTGTTCCTAGTCCTTGCTACCGGTACGTACTAGGCTGGACTATTCTTGCTTCGGCTTGCAACTCATGGCAGGCATGCCTGATGTCCTTTTCCATTCCCATGACACTGTGGCACGTCATCCTGCCCAGTGGCGTGCGAATGTTGGTGTGCGTTGTGGGTGTGCATCACGGGCGTGCCGTCGTACGTACGTACGTGTAGCGGGCGTGCCATGAGCAGAGCGAGCTGTTGGCTCAAACGGCCCACACTCAGATGGGCCTGGATGGATGGATGGATGGATGGATGGATGGATGGATGATGAGAGGGAGGGGAAGAATGGGAGAGTCTCAAATCTTCCTCCCACGCGTCTTTGGTATATTAAAGAGTCGTCATTTCCCTCTCCACGTCCAGCTTTCTTCACACCAATTGCTTCTGCATCATCAATCCAGTCTAATCTACTTCTTCTTCTTCCAATCAAAACCCCGCACTCCCACTCACTCCTACAACATGTCTTACGGCGGCAACGACAACGACAGCTACGTATGCTTCCCTTATCTCTGCATTCACTGTCTCTTGAACTAACTCTTGTCTCAGGGCTCATCCAACCGTCGTGACAACGACAACGACAACTCGTACGGCTCCAGCGGCCGTGACAACAACGACTCATACGGCTCCTCTGGCCGCGATAACAACGACTCGTACGGCTCATCTGGTCGTGACAACACCGACTCCTATGGCTCCTCCAACAAGACTTCAGGGGGCAGCTATGGCGGCTCCAACGACCTGAGCTCCACCTCGGACTCGTACGGTTCCAGTGGCCGTGGCAGCAGCGGTAACACCGATTCCTACGGTTCGTCAGGTCGGGACAACGACAACACATCCTCCGGTTTCGGCTCCAGTGGCCGCACTGGCGATGATGACAACACCTATGGATCTAACAAGACGTCCTCGGGTGGCTATGGCAACACCAGCTCCAGCCGCGACGACGATGATTCGTACGGCTCCAAGAAGACCTCTAGTGGGTTTGGCTCCAGCGGCGACAACGACACCTACGGATCCAACACCGGCTCCGGTGGCCTAGGCACCAGTTCCAGCCGCAATGACGATAACGACACTTACGGATCCTCCAACACCTCTTCCGGCGGCTACGGAAATACCAGCTCCAGCCGCACTGATGACAACGACACCTACGGCTCGTCAAAGGCCTCATCCGGCGGTTACGGAGACAACACGTCCTCCAGCCGACGTGACGATGACGACAACACCTACGGCTCAAAGAAGTCCTCCGGTGGCTTCGGCTCGTCGGGCGACAACGACACATACGGTTCGTCTAGCAACGACAACTACGGCTCCTCTGGCCGCAACGACGATGACAACGACAAGAAGGGGGGCTTCGTTGGCAAGATCATCGGCAAGATCAGCGACAAGGTCGACGAGAAGCGAGAGAAGAAGCACGGCGGCGACGACTACTAGTTTGCTTGCGCTGTATGCATGATTATGAACACTCTAGCGGATTATTAGTATCATTAATAATGGCATCCTTTCTACCCTATTGGTAGCCATGATTTGCTCTCTTAAATTTGTTGTGGAATTCATCTCGCTTGTGATGCCTTGTTGCTGCTTCAAACCATGACTAGGCTTGCCTAACGCTTGCTAATTACCAATCCAGCTGTTCCTTACATTCGCTACCCAATCTATCCGATAAATGCTTCGTCATTGTCATCATCATTGTCATCATCCAACCTCCTAATCATGACTCTTACACCAGGTCCTTCTCAATCTTAACAAACAATGCACCCTCCGTCAAGCGACCCTCGCAGTCAAGCAAATGCACAAAGCGGAATCCGTGTCCCAGACGATCAAGCCGCACGCAAGCCCACGCGGCAAGGTCATCACGACCGATCTCGTCGTCGCGAACGGTGAAGCGAACCCAGGAGAGCTCGTCGACAATATGGGGCACGACGGGAAACTCGAGACGCTCGCCACCGAGGTCCGGGTTGCAGCCTCGGTGGGTTTTGGAGCGGACCTTGTACTCACCCTCGCGCTCGTGGCCGTCGTTGGGGAGCTTGCCGCCGTGGAACTCGTCGGGGCCTTCGACGTGCAGCTCGATCTTGATGTAGGGCTCGAAGCTCTTGACAGAGGAGTCGCCAGGGGGTAGGGGAATGTTCTGCGCGGCGAGGACCGTGACGGCAAACTTGAGGGATTTGCGGACGATGGTGTTGGCAGAGTCATCATCCTGCTCGCGGTCAGGACGGTAGCCTGTGATATTTTAGTAGTCGTAAGAGAAGATGTAGTAAGAGCGGCTTACCTGGAGGCTTAAGGACATAACCACCGGTGCCAGCAAACATGCCCTCGTTAAGCATCATGCCCTCATCCCACCTCTGCCAGTTGAGGGCAACAATCTGGATGCCCTTGCGCCAAAACAGGGCGGGGTCGAGGTTGGAGGAGCCGATGCGAAGTCCCCAAGGATACGTCCGCATAAAGAAGTGGCGGTTGTGGTTGAAGAGTTCGTGGGCCTGCTTCTCGTGCACATCGGTGACCTTTTTCTCGGAGAGGGAGAAGATGTGGGTGGGCATGCCGGCCTCGGGCTGCGAGAGAGTCTTGAAGGAGACGCCGCGCGAGTAGACACCCATCCTGCTAAGCTCTTGGATGATCTTGGCGGGCTTCGCCTCCTTGCTGCGCTTGCTACCCGCAGGCACGTTGGCGGGGGGCTCCTCATCATCCTCGGTGTCGTCGGCGGCTGGGGCGGCGGCAGCTCCGGGGGCCGCATACTTGACCTTGACGAGGAGCTTGCGGCGAAGTTCGGCAGGGCTCGGGAGGGCGGTGGGATCAAAGTCGGACTCGGGGACGAGTAGGCCGTCCCAGACCTCCTTCATGATGCGAACCATGGCGAGCTGCTGCTCGGGGCCGCAGTGGACCTCGAGGGACACAATGACAGGGAGCTCACTGGCAACAAAAGCACTGTCGCGGATGGCAACGCAGACGGACCGAAAGGGCACCTCTTTGGTGAGGGTGTAGCCATGGAGGACGCGAGGCTCAATGACGGCGACATCAGGCTCACCGGACTCAGGAGGAGCAGTAGAGGCTGGCGTCGCAGGTGTGGCCTTGGAGGTAGAGCTCTCGACCTTGTCGTGAATGCTTGTCTTCTGCAGCTTGTCCTTGAGAGCGCTGAAGGTCAGGCGCTTCTTCTTTGCACTGAGCTTCTTGACCCGGCCGTTCTCCTCATCGCTACTGCTGCTACTGCTGCTCGTGCCCTCGGCGTCGGACTCGTCGCCGTCCCAGACGTCGATCTCAATGCAGCGGCCACCACGCACCAGGGTTTCCGTGTAGGGCTTAGTGGAGCTCTCGCTGGATAGCTGGTTGCCGGTCAGGTAGGTGTTGTGGCTGGAGCTGATGAAGTAGCTGGACAGCGGCCACGAGAGGTCCTCGGGCTTCGGAGGCGTCGACGCCGCGGTCTGGCGGGACTTCATCCAGGCCAAGAAGGCATCGAGCGGTAGATTCTCGCGGGCGAGCAGCTCGTCGAGGGCGGGGGACGGGCCTTGGCGCTGCGTCGACTCGACGAAGGAGCGGACTTGAGCGTTGCTCCAGGTGTGATCAGAACGGTCCGCGAGCGACTGGAAGAGGCCCTCGAGCTGCTTCTGCACCGTCGCGTTGAGCGAGGGCAGCGTTCGAGCGCCTTCGCTGGCGCCGCCGCCGGCCTGGTGGGAGGGGTCGATGGCGGGAGCTTCAGACATGGCGGATGGCGGATGGCGGATGGTGGATGGGGCGATGGATATGAATATGCATGCGCTCGCTGCCTGTATGCGTTCGGTCTTGAGAGGGAAGAAAATTATCACACAAGTATCAAGAGAGGGAATAGAAGAGACGAGACCGAATAGAGAGAAGGAAGAGAGGGATGATGACGTTGTTGGATGTGGAGGTGTAAGTAAGTGTACGTGTGAAGTCGTTTCCTCCCAGCTGAAGTGGCAGCTAATGTACCCGTGCCCAGCTTAGACGTTGCAAGTTGGGTGCTCAAGCCACCCAAATCCCTGTATTCGTATAGCCCTGCATCACCTCGCTATATAAATAGAATCACGTCAATCCAGATCCCCGAGACACGCTCTCATAACCAAGCAACAGAAGATGGCTGTTTCAGTAATCCCATTCATAACATAAATCACGCCCGCTTCCCCAAAGCGCCCTGCTAGTGCTCGTCCACATCCCATCAAAGCTCATCTCCAGGGTAGCTCAGGTGTCAATACGAATACTCTGCCCCACTATCCCCATCGCACACCAAACAATCAAAACCAAAGGCCCAAAGCCTCTCCTGAATCACTACTCGTTTTACCCATTATTCCTTCATCTTTGTTCGTTTAAACTTGGCGTCTAGTCCATCGTATCACTTACATCCTTATAGTCGTCATATTTTGCAAACCGCCAAGATACATCTCTCACATCAATGACAGGGGACTTCTTCCCACTCACCGCCAGTTTTCCAATGAGTTTTGTAGGCTCTTACATCTTCTCGGGAGAAGCATCCATCTAAGCGCAAATAGTTCAAATTCGTGCTTGATTACATCCAGATTAACAGTCTGAAAAGAATAGGCGGCCCGGATTATTCAACTTTTCTCTCAGAGAACCGTTTACACGCTACACCCAACCAATGCAGTTGCTCCTGTCATTTCCTATCGCTTGTTCCCTCGCCTTTCCCTCCGTCTCTTCTCCAGAAACTCTTCAAGATCCACGTGTATTCTCAGACCCTTGGAGGTCATGGTTTCAAAGACACCTCTGAGTTCGGTAGACTCCATGGCCCGGCTCAGGGCGTGAAATGATTCCATCATGACGTCCTTAGACCAAGGACAATGCCTCAACGCTCGAAACAAGACGTCTTTGGCCTTAGCCTGGAGCTCCCTCTGCGAACTACAAAACCTTATGAAGAAAATCCACACCGGCACGCTGAATTTACACGCATCGCTGGAAACTGCGTGCTCAAACGCTGCCTTGGTCGTATTTACGTTTCCTCGTTGCATCTCGTGCTGGATAGCAAATAATCGACTGCTCACAGTGTCTTGTTCTGTCACCAACACCCTTTCATGGAGTAAGGTCCGTACCTCATCGACGACACGAAGACTGGTATCAGCCCACTCGAAGAGAGACAGGAAGATGGTGTTGCGCGGAAAGAAGGTCATGAACTGATTCAGTTGCTCAAGCATATATGCTCTCCGAAAAGGCCTTTTGTCGGTTAGCTCGTATTCCACTTGTGAATCACGTTGTTCAGGGGCTTACCCCCGGCTGGCGTTCAAGTACAAGATCCTCGCCGCGAACTGCAGGGTTCGTTCATGAACTTTAGACAACCCGTAGCCTCGGGACTTGAAATCTGCTGATTGAGAATAGACAACTGCCATTGCTGCTGAGATGTTGCCCTGCGAGGCTGATGTTGGCTCTGTGCAGCCGTCGGCAGTCAGGTAAGTCAGCAGAATGAGACACTCGAGATGAATGGCGGCATCATCGAGGTTGCCAATAAAAAGCGAGTGACTCAGGTTGGACGAGAAGTTTTGCTGAGCCTTAAGAAGTACCGACTGTGAGACAGCAACATCATCCGGCTCAGAGCGTATCACTTCATCCACCGATGAACAAAGTCTCCTAATAGCGAGGTATTTATGCCCAAGTTCAAGTTCCATCCACGACCAGATTCGCCAGAGCAAGAGCCCGTTTGAGCTTGGCGACTTCTACATTCAATGGTTAGTATAGGTACGGAGTACTAGGGTATAGAGTGGCCGCTTACCGACGCAAGCTCTGTAGCAGAGGCGAGAACTTTGGTAGCAATGCTATGGTTCTTGTTCGCAAACTCGGCAAGCGCGTAGGCACCGTACAAGCTAAGATTAGTGGGATATTGTTTGAGGAGGGCTTTGGCTTGTTTCTTGACACCGGTGCCATCTTTCAACCAGCACAGCCCCAAATAACACTCGCCCAAGCCATGGATCTTGGCTGCATGAACAAGCTGTCTCGTGACGTTTACCACGAGATCCAGTTCAGGCTTGACAACTTTGGTCTTTTGAGGCATGTATGAGAACCAATCACTTCCGGCAAACAAAAGGTCTAGTGAGGACGCCGCGTGAAGTATCCTTTGGTCGAAGAGAGGTCGTTTTTGTTCGATTTCCTCAGACAGGCCGTCAGCTCTAGTAGATCTTTCGAACGCCGGCGCTTCGATCCCGGGCGTTGGCCCTGATAGGAACTGATCATGATATGCGCCTTCCGTCCACCCACTAGACCTAAAGGTCGGCGGCTGCCGCATGAACATCAAGAATGCATCTAAAAGCTGCGGCACCAAGTCTGGCAAATCGCTGCGCGGGATAACGAAGAGCAGTGATTCAATATCGGAAAACAGCACCACCCTAAATGGGTCGTCTTCGGTGCCTTCATCCATGGTCCTGGCCGGATTCCCGGCTTTCTCAGCTCGACTGCTCTCAATGCTTGCCCAGATCTTGTAGTCGTCTCTGGATTGAATGACCCGATCGCCTTCACCCAGAAGCGGTTCTGGCGGTTCTCCTACCCCGGCGGCTTCCACAAATTTGACCCAGCCCTGCGCATCAGGTTCTCCGATCCTTGGGACTTCACTTTCCCAGAAGTCGCGGAACTCAGAGAGGGCTTGATCATGTCCTTCTACCTCATCCGGCCGGAAGAAGTTGAGTTCCAAAACAGCTTGCCATGCAGCGACGGCAAGCTCCTTATATCCCGAATCATGGATGAACCTAGTAGCTCTCAGGAATATGTAGATGATTTCGCTGAATTTCTCCTTCTTGACGTCTGATTCGGGCCGCCGGATGGTTCGATGGAGCCGGTCGAGGTACATCGTCTTAATACTATCATAGTGAAAGGTCGTAATGTTGGACATGGCAAAATCAAGGTGCGTCTTCCAGAGCATAAAGTTGTTCTCCTCGTCTTTGAGTAGCTCTGTCCACTTTTTGGCGGTAACCTTACTATTCCACACCTTAATTCCCTCGCGCATTAGAGGCACTAGCACTCGCACTCGGTCTCTGGGATCGGATACGTTCGACAGAGCAGACTCGAGCATGGAAAGTTTGATCTCGGCATAGCTGTGCACCTCGCCCTCCAAAGCCTTATGATCAATGTCTTCACCAGCTCTCAGGAGGGCGTCCTGGTGATTTGCAAGCTCCAGCCAAGTATCGATGTCGTCTGGGTGATCTTTGACCTGGCGCGAAAGCTGGATAGACTTCCACTTGAGTGGATTGTTCTGGTCTGCGTCGATTGTCCCCACAGCTGATTCGGAGTCGGACTCCAGATCGCTATCAGAGAACTGGTGCGGTTTTGCCTTGCCCTCGATTGACCGGTAAGAGGGTCCTTGGTCGTCTTCCGAGGACTCAGTGTCGTCTTGGCTGTGTTTACGCTTCTTAGATGTTCGCAGTGGCAGGAAATCTTCCTTTTCCTCTTCATCAACTTTAGCCTCGGCCTCTTGCCTACGGATCCTTCTTGGGTTCGAGGTCACTCTCCAAGTCTTGGAGCACAAGCCTTCTCTATCCCTGAAAGCCGACGGTCCCTCACCAGGCATACGGAGGCTGAACTGATCCCTGGCCCCTTCGTGGTGCATGACAAGGCGACCTTTGGTGCCAAGGACTCTACCAGATCCATATCGGTAGTAAGAAGGGATCTGAGATTTTTCAAGGCCACCGTACTTGAGAATCAAAGGGTCCCCCTTGGTGTCAATGAAATAGAGCTTAGAGGCGCCATCGTCATCGCGCATGGGCTTGGCGCTGGGCTCTTGCTTAGCTGGTGTCTCCGATCGACTGGACGGCTTTGAGTGTTCTCTGTGCTGATGATGAGAGTCGTGGCGATGGGTCTTGGAATGGTGACGGTGCCGTTGGCCATCAGAGAGGTGGCTATCAGAATGACGGATGCGTTTCCTCCTCAAGTCTCGATCGGGGTCCTCATCTACAGCACTAGCGCTTCCAGTTAGGTTCTCGGGCTCCTTTGGTTTAAAAGATGAAAATTTTGGTGCCTTGAGCTCCCCAGTAATTTCTTTGACCTTGAAAGAAGCGAACTTAGGGACCGTCAACCGGTTGTTCTCATCTTTGGTGGACATGGTGATAGGAATGTAACGGTTGAAGAAATAAGGAAATTCTGTATGATAGCTTTATGCCATGGGATAAAGCTTTGTGACGCTTCACGGTCTGGTTCAGTGGTGTTTTAGTACCACTCTCTTTGAATAGAGTTGATGGCTGCTCGGGTTTGTGGCCGTGTTTGGTTGGGTGGGAGTCGCTGTCGTCGCCGTCGTCGTCAGGTCGCATCTCATATCTAGGTGGTCGCCTCACGTCTTAGGCGTGCGCTAAATGATGGTCGATACTATAGTGCGCATTGTGACTAGACACTGTGTTTCCACACTGGCTGGTGACCATGACCACGAACTGCCACTACAGTTTCACGTATCATTTATTTAAATTCCAATAAATACAAGCTTATAATAGACGGTAGGTTAATGTTAAAATCGGCCAGATTTTTAAGCTCCGTATACAACCCGAGTTGGATAATGACCATCATTGGGGGCTCTTATCATCGTCGGGGTTTGTCGTCGACGCAGGCCACGGGCCTCTGGCTCTTCAGCATGCCCCTGAGAGTTAGCGAAGCCAGCGCCTGGTCCAGAAACTCGTCAGCACTATCAGACAGATGCTAGCCGGGTAGAGTGTGGTGTGCTGACGACTGCCGACGGCTGGTGTCTAAACATGTCATCAATCAGACAATCTGTATGATCTGGTCCTTGGATCTGGCTGCTACGTATAAGATGTCCTTGATGAGAATTTTGAAAAGAAGAAGCATTCCATCACTTATTGATGAAATAAAACAAAACAATTGGGTGTCGGATGAACGTCGTATTACATAGTATACTGCACACTCTCTGATGCCAAACAGGAACAGGTAACCGGGCTAGGTGATTAGGTAGGTAGGTACTGTAGCGTCTGCCTGGGGCGCGCCGGGTGCGGTCACTCCCGGCGGGTCAGCCAAATTCAAATGCTGGTCCATCTAAACCAATTTATTTCCAGGCCGCATCTTCTCTTCGGCCAAACTTCCTTCCATCTCGTTCCCATCATGGAATTGACTTGGCAGACTGCGCTGTCTCTTCTTGCTCTTGCTCTTGTGACTTCGGCATTTGCTTCCGCAATCATGGGACTCTTCGGTGGTAACCAGATGCCTGTTGAGGGCAAGGTACGGTGAACTCTCTCTCCGCGATGGGGGGTCATGGCCATGATGGCAATGGTTCTGCGTGAAGAACCTCGTCACTAATATATGTCCCCCAGACCGTCCTCATCACCGGTGCCTCGGAGGGCATGGGCCTCAGCGTCGCAGAGCAGCTTTCTGCCAAAGGCGCCAACATCATCCTCGTCGCCCGCAACGTCGGCAAGCTCGAGAGCGCCATCACCGCCGTCCAGGTCTGTCCACACCAACATGCCACACCCCTCGATGCCCATTCCTCGCTGATCTGACAACCCTCCAGGCCGCAGCCAAGAACCCCAGCACCCAGCGCTTCCACTACATCTCCGCCGACGTCTCCAAAACCGACTATGCTGGGCCCCTCGTCGCCGACGCCATCGCCTGGAACCACGGCCGTTCTCCCGACATTGTGTGGTGCATTGCTGGCGTCGCGACTCCAGGCCTGTTTGCCGATATAGAAATGTCTTCAATGCGCGATCATATGGATGTCAACTTCTACGGCACCGCCGAAATGTCTCACGCTATCCTCCGCGAGTGGCTTGCCCCCAACGCCCCCATCGAGAAGCAGCCCAAGCACTTCATCATGACCTCGAGCGTCGCCGCATTATACACAATCCCCGGGTATGCCGCCTACGCCCCCGCCAAGTGGGCTCTGCGCGGCCTAGCCGATACCATCTCCCAAGAAGTCATGCTGTACCCTCAGAACGTCAAGATCCATGTCGTTTATCCAGGCACCATTCTGTCTCCGGGCCTGGTCCGGGAGAACCTTCACAAGCCGGAAATCACAAAAATTCTTGAAGAGAGCGATCCCGAACAGAAGCCCGAGGACGTGGCCAGGCTTGCCATCAAAGGCCTAGAGAAGGGAGAGTACTTCGTCACCGTGGCCTTCCTTGGAACGCTGATGAAGTGGGGTGTCATGGGCGGCTCGTTTCGCAACAACTGGGTGCTAGACTTCTTTGGCGCATGGTTTGTCCAGATCATCTGGATCTTCGTCCAGCCTGACCTTCACGGCAAGATCAGGAAGTATGGCAAGAAGCATGGCCATCCCAGTACCTATAAGCACTAACTCGCTTGCCGCCTATGTCTGAAGTCACGAAGTTTCCACTTTGATTAAAAGGAGTGTAGTTGCCCACTTCAAGATATTTCCGAGATACCCTAAATATTTAATCATGCTGTCCAAATCCACTCTATTTTCCAAAGTTCTTGGCAGTTGGGTATTCCCGATCCCGGCTACATCTAGTCTATATTGTAGAGGCTCACACGCCGCTCCACTTCCCAAACTTGGTATATCTCTTGTACATCTCCCGCAAAATCGCTCGTCCACTCCCGTCCATGGCGTCGTTCAAAATCTTCCTCACCTCGGGCGGCGTGATATCAAACACCGAGTTCATGGCCGGCTCCAGCGCCTCCCTCACCGGCCGAGCCACATCACCCTCTAGCTGAAGCTTGACATACTGCATCAATACCAGGTACATGTGTCGTCCAGCAGAGCGCTTGGCCGCATCCGTTGCTGAGTCCAGGGCGCCCGGGTGTTGAGAACGCGAGACGGCACCCGCAGTAGGTTCACAGATGAGCGTGACAAGTCGTGCGTAGCAATGTGCCTTGGCTTCTTGGATGAGCTGGTCTTTGGCGTCAGAGACGCCTTGGCTAACGATAAGGTTGCGAAGAAGGATCTGCATAGTTGTCATGAGCATGTGATGGTGACCCTCAAGTCGTAGTCGGTGCTTCCGGATAATGGCCTCGACAAGCTTACACAGCCATGCGTAGGGTACAGAGACCTGGCTTGCCTTGGTGGGCGAGCTAAGATCGCAAACTACACCCAGAGTTGACTCAATGTTCCACTGAGTCATGGACTGTGGTTTCTTTTCAAGAATCGTGTAGAGAATCCGGCAGACACGGGTGGAGACGGACGGCGTCTTCAGTGACAGAAGCGCTGCAGTCAGCTCGGCATGTGGTACGGCTAAGCCGAAGGCATCGCCTTTGCCTTCCAAGTCGGAACATTCTGTTCTTTGTAAGCTATAATCCAAGATGATCATGAGGAAACTGTTTCTTACCCAGGAATTGGTTCACGACCGTTTGGATGGCCGATGCTTGACCGTCGTTGTCGGAGCCCTCGCAGAATGCCTTGACGAGGTCTCTCAGGTATATGGCCTTGGCATCTGTCTCCATATCCCGAGTCACGGAGGCAACGTTGCTCGTGAGGAGAGGCTCTCGAAACTTTGAAGGCAGATCACCCAGGCTGGGAAACGTCGTGGGCCGAGCCTCCTCCATCAACGACGAGAAGTACGTCCTGAGGAAGGTTTGCATCTTCCATCCTCGCAGATCCCCAGACACCATAGCGAGACGACTTCGCTTCTCGGCCTTCCGAACGTCGGACTGCTTTAGTTTAGACACACCATCAAGCGACGGGAGTGCCTCGGCAGCATCCACCGCGGCAAGAAGTCGCAGGTCCGCAATCACAGTGTGACCATCAAACCCCTTCTTCTCTGTCATAAAGTACCCCATAGCAGTCATGACGCATCTTCCCAGCATTTCCCTTGCGCTTTCCAGAAGCGAGCCCAAGTCAGGATTGCTTCGGAAGTTTGGCGATTTTGTTGTCTCAACCACCAACGCCTTCAGTAGCATCAGGCGGAAAGGTAACAAATCTCCAGCGTTATCACAGTCCGAGATGAACTCCCGGCTCTCTTCAAAGTACTTGAGACTTCGATCCCCAATGTGCTCTGACATCTGGTGTATCGTAGCCGACGCCATCGCAAAGAAGGCCGTGATCAAGTCGCTCAAAGTCCCGTCGTCAGTCGAAGTTGAAGAAGACAGATCCGACATGGCATCAGCAACTTGACCGATGTCAGAGAATCGCATTCCCTCGTAGAATGTAGGTCGACCCATGAGCTTAGTCGATAGGCCAAGAATCAACTTCCACCCTTCCACAGACACACGCTTCTTAGTATTCACTCTGTGCTTGTTCAGAAGCATCATAATGCGCTCCCTCTGTGATCGAGTGAAGGCATCTGTCGGGATGCCGCTTAAGGCTCGAATCCACGCCTGGCTACCCTCCGCAGGCCAGCGATTTTCCATCCCGTCTTCCTCTAGCGCCTTAGTCAACCGATCAATAAGATCACCGACGACCTTCACATCGTTCAGGTTGTTCTCATTGTTAAGCAGGCTTCCCCAGACCGTTTTGAGCTGCCCAATCTGGTTATTCGGCAGCTCCAGTGCGTTCTGTAGTGCCTTTGGAACCGTGCCCTTGCTACCATAAAACAGTCGACTCAGGCGGCTGGAGCCACGCAAGAACCAGGCTAGATAGTGCTCGAGAGCAGCTTCTTCTAGGTACCCCGGCTCTGCGCCCGGCTGAAGATATGACGATATATCTCTATCTTCGAAGGCGCTTGAAGTGATCAGTTCTGAAGCTAGTCGGATCGTGAAGGCTTCAACTAGTTTGGTAGGTTCGTCGACATGCTCATCATCTGGGCTCATCGAAATCCAAGACTGGCAACAGAACTTGAAAGCTTCGAAAGTTTCTCGTGAGGCAATGGACGCCTCGCTAAGAATCGTTGACAATTGTTTTTTGACCGCAATCCAGATTTCGCGTCTTTCTTGGGGAGCAACCCAAGACAGCGTCTTCGAGACCACACCCCACTTCAGGGCTGTCAAGTTTGATGAAGATTTCGATACTTGGCTAACCAAGTCGAATAATCTCTTGCCCACGGCGTCACTGTATGCCTCGGTTCGAATTCCTTGAGCAATACAGTTCAAGAAAAGGCAGAGGGCCCGGGAATGGGACTTCTCGGTTTCGACCCATTGCAGAACTTCAAGGAGTTGTTGAGAGGGCATCTCTTTCTCAATCAACACATTGAAGTGGTCGTTTCCGTATTGGTTCGCCCCAACTAGGAGCCATGGTGAGGTAGTTTTGGACTTTTGCTTCTCAACCTTGCAAAGTTGCTGGAACCACAGCTTCAGGAAGTTAGGAAAATCCCTTCCGGTCCGGAACCCTTGAACGATGGCCCCAATCACCCTCGACACCGCGTCGACCTCGGCCTCGCGAAGATTTGCAGCTGTACTCCGTTTGCACACCTCCTTGAGCAGACTTGCGCCATCATTGGAAAGTTGGAAAACATCAGCGTCGCAGGTAGAGATGTCTGCCACGAGGCGCCAGTTGGTGCTGTTTTCTTGCAGTGCGTACTCGCGGCACACAGAGCGAAGATCGTCGTTGTCGACAGGCATAGACTGTTCTGCGGCGCGGCCTAAAATGGTTTGCACAAGGCTATCCCGGTCGCCTTGATCATGGATTGAGGCTTCGACGGCTGTGAACACCCGTTTCATCCAGTCTCCATTGCCTTTCCTTAGTCTCCCCTCGCCTAGGTAGTCCGTTACGCCAGATGTAAGAAAGTAAAGAACAGGCGCAGCAACATCAATATTCTTAATCGAAACTTCAAGGATTCTCGTGACCACTTCGAAATTTTGTCGAGTGATGAACAGGGCGCGGGCGGGAAGTATCAAGTTCCGGTGCATGAACTTCTGGATGTCCGTCGTCCATTTTGTCCGTAGCGACTCGCGAATGCTGAGAGTTCGAGTCCTCGAAATGCCTTCAAGTTTGCTAAGCATCGCCGCGGAGGGGCCGAACAAATGCGTCGCAACTTCCAGAGTGTCGTCGCCACCTTGAAGATGAAGGTCCCAGATAGACGATATCGTCTCGACCCAAGTCTCCCGCTCTTCGGCGTGTTCGGAGTTGTCGCTAGTCAGGGCCACGTCGCAAAGGGTAAGAGAGAGAGAAGCCAGCGCTGCAGCGTCGGTCGCCGTGGCACAGAACAAGGATCGAATGTGTTCAGCGCCGATCTTATCGTGAGACGACGACTGTGTAGCTGTAGAATCGAGTCTGCCTAACAAGCGCTTGAGGGCGTGGAACATGGCATCTCCGGCCATGAGGCATCCCTCGGCGTCCTTCAGTTCTTCAAGAACATAGCCCTTTGACGCGGATCTCTTTCTCTTTGATGATGTTGCTAAAGGCGAATCGATAGAAGGCCGCGAAATATCCTTCAAGGTCTGCTGGAGCACTGCAATGAATCGACGGTCGGCCAGAGACTTGGCTAACGAGAAAAGCGGAATTCGTTGGAAGACGCATTCGAGAATCGTCCAGGTGAGCGGCCATCTCCTCAAGGTTTCGGCATCCTTTGATGAGCCATTCATCGACTTCAAGAGCCATCTCAGGCTGCTCTCCTCGGCCGCATGAAACTGGCCATCTACTGATACAGTCAATTTCCTCCACAATTTTTCAAGGTTTTCTCCATTGCCTCCCGGGCCACTTTGATCGAGGCCTCTCACAGTCTTGAGGAGATCCATCTTGTCCTGTCACGTATGAGCGTTGTTGTTGCTGGGCTTTGAGCCAGTCTCATTACTTACCTGCAAACGAGGAACCTCTTCTGTAGATACATCTGTCATTGCCAAATCTATAACGACAAATTCCTCCGAAAATGGTTCGCCTAGAGAAGTAACGGACGAAAGGTATTTCAGTCTTGGGTCTGCGAGGCGCCCCACGACTTTTCCCAGTCCGCTGCCAAAATTTCCAGTATTCTGCCGCTACGCTATCCCACTCCTGGACAACTCCGCTCACCGCTTTCGAACGTTCAACAGCGGTTTTGCCGATTAACTCTCGTGAAGCTTGACATCACGCCTACCCGAAGTCAAGCTCCCCGTAGCTCTGTATCTCGTTCTCCAGTCAGCTTTTCCGCCTTTATGTAGGCCAATTCCTCCCGTCACACTCGAATTGTTCATTGAAACTAGCGCGCAGATGCCCAGAACTCCCACAATGGCTGAAACCCCTGTCACTCGCCCTCCCCCGAGCGCCATTTCCCGGCCTCTCAGCGAGTCGCTGCTCAACGAGAAGGTATTGATCAACTACCGAAATACACGGCGCGCCGCGAGTTTGAGGAGAAGGAGAATGCTGATTGGTGTCTAGTGGGACCGCTGTCTCTCCAACCTCCTCGTCAAGTCGACCCTCGGCCTCGGATTCGGTGTTGTCTTCTCCGTCCTCCTGTTCAAGCGAAGAGCGTGGCCAGCATTTGCTGGTGCCGGATTCGGTGCCGGACGAGCCTACGAGGAGTGTAACTTCAGCCTCAAGCAGGCTGCGCGAGACCTGAAGAGGCAGGCATAAATCAATTATTGATGGGGAGACGGGCGTGATTGGGAGAAGGGAGATTTTCGCTGTACAAACAACGACATACAGAATGGCGAGGAATTAGAAGACGAGACGGTGGGGCTACACCGAGGCTCTCGAATGGGCCAGTGTCAGAGTAGGACGGTTCTCAGATTCAATAGAGCATCATGTACAACATCTTGAGTTCCTTCGTCGGGACATCCACCATGCCAATCCCTCAGTCCCAAGGATAAGCTACAGCACGGGACCATCCCAATGCTGAGCCTCCAAATCACAGCTCGTTGCATTTTCCGCTGTCCGGCTTAGTCTCATGCGTGGTCCAGTTGGGTCATCCTCTCGTCCGGTTGCCGACAGCGGCGAGTCCAAGAATTCACAGCAGCTGTCACAAGTCGTGTCTCGGTCCGAGCTGTCCTCTGACGGAACGAGTATTCTCTCGAGACTGAACCTTCGCAGTTTGTCGAAGATGCCGCAGTCGTGCTGTTGCTGGTCTACCGGCAAACCCCCAGGACTGGTGAAGCTGAACCTCAGGGTGCTGAGCTCTTGCTTGAATTCCTTCGCCAGTGACCGACTCTGGCGTCTAACGCTGCTGAGAAATGTATCGTTGCAGTCATGGTAAGGCTCGATCGCCCGGTGACCTTGCTGCTTGTTGTATGACGCACCCCAGGCCGTCCAGCGTTGTCCATACTCAGCATCCTGAGCTGCACCAGGCGGCCGGACGCCGACACCCAACAGGATCAGAATGCCCAGGACCGAGACAAGAACCAGAATTCCCGCCGCAATGAGAACTATTTCCAATCTATTCGCCTCGAGGGATCGGTAGGCGTCGGGCATGCTGCCTTTGTAGACTCGTGGGGTGTCGACAGCGAAGGTCTATGCCTATTGATAGGATAGAGGTACTCGACCTTGGGGTTGGTACTAGCTCTAGGGCTTTAGGGGGTGGTCTGTCGTCAATCTAGGTACCGTGGTGGACGAAGGATAAATTGGAAGTTGTTCGCGATGTGGAGTGGTACAGGAACGTTTCTCTGCAGGTAGTAGAAGTAGCCAGAAGATGGTAGTAGTAAGGTCGCTGTAGGAAGCGGGTATCAGAGTATCAAGGCCATGATCTAGGAGTTTCAAGGAGAGATGCATTTAAATAGTTTGGAGGTATGTTGGTGCTTTTCGCATGACAATTCTGGAGCTGGATGTCAGGGGGAAGATTGCCAACAACGTCAAGGAGAGGAAGGTGCAATGTGCCGTATCAACGCACAAGAAGCGTCTACCTTAAACCTAGCAACACAGGGTCTCGCGTTTCTCGTTACTATTTTATTCTGTCCCGAACAGATCGGCGGCCAGTACTGACCAAAGCCTTTAGGGAGGCTTCGTCAACAACAACAACAACAACAACAACAACAACAACAACAACAACAACAACAACAACAACAACCATTCATGCGAGCACCTCAAGCAGGACCCCAAAGCTACCCAGCTCAGTATCAACAACGCGATACAATGTTGTCACTTAGACAATCTTCCTCGAATTTTCCTTCATCAACATCTAAAAAAACAGAAAATCTACAAATTGCAGGTACTGGCTCGGGGTGATTCAAGGACGCCATCCTCCTCTGATAGACTTAGCCCCCTGAAGTTTACGCTATTCCCAGCCACGTTCAACACCACATGCGTACTTGTCCTCTCCCACCAAAAGGCGACCTCGCTTCCCTTCTTCAGATATTCTGCCGGACTCATCCGACCGTACAACACAGCCCAAGTGCTATTACATCAAAATCGTACCAGCGACTGCATCCCCCTCTTCTTAGGATGCAACATTCCCACAAGACTGGCAATGGAATGAGCACATTAAAGGTGGGTGTAGACACGGCGCCATGTTTTGATTTGATCTACCTACCTAAGGACAATAACAGTTTTCAATGAATGATCTATCCTTCTACTCCATCACTTGTCTCCATTTTTATCCACCTCTCTTCTCGCGTTGAAGCGAGCGTCGAGTCTTCAACATTCTTCCTCCGTCGTTAACTCCCCCTATCACCGACCCCTCATCGGCTATCCATCAGCCCACCATCCAACTAGTGGTGCAGGCCGCAGGAAGCTGGTCGGACAGTTGAGGTTTTACTTCCCAAAAGCTGGAGCCGTGTCAGTAACACTCCAATCGGAGAGACACTGTCCCTTTGGCGATACATGCCACCGCGGATTATGGCAAGCACAACAGGCACGGTTCCACTTTGCAATGAATGGCACTGCTAGTTGAGGGGAGAGAGAACGGAAACTTACAAGGATCTTCAGGGTAGCCTCCCGAGGTATTGTCTCCGGGGTTGCTATCGTCGCCGTTGGCGCAGACAGTGTTTCGAACGAAGCCTTCCATTGTTTTGGCGAGTAGGATCTCTGCAGAGCAAAAAGGTAGATCAGGTGGTGATCGTGTTTGTTGGGGCTTCTAGATTGTGTCCTTTGGATGGCTTTGCGGTGGCAATAGTATGTGGAAGTAAAGTGCTTGAATGCAATTGAATGCTATGGATAGAACTGATGATTGTTGGGTCCTCTTGGAGATGACTCTGGTCTTTATACTTTGACAACCGCTCACAATATTCCACCGTCGGATTCCGATCTCGTAGGACGGATGGGTGAAGGCACCGCAGGACCACCTTGTTGACCGCTGGATGAGGCCACTTACGTGTACCGAACGGCATCACAAACACTGCTGGTACACACAAGACTCATCCGACCCGGCGTTGCTCAGGGTGGCTCTCTTCGTGAGATGTTGTCGTCAGCTCCAGGTGCCAATATCGCCAGCCGCAATTGCATGTTGCCATCTTCAATGACGCGCCAGCCCAGTCATTGCGTTAAGTTGGGGTGAAGACGCCCACTTCGCACTGTAGAGTGAGGAACTCCAGTCGTTGTGACAGGTGCGTATGCAGCCGGACCGTTTGCAGCGATGGTTGACAAGCTCAGACTTGGATATGTTCATGCTTGGAGGGTTCGGCTCTTGTGTACCTATTTCGGCCCCGTCAGCGTGGGTCTGTGAGTCCGAGAAGCCGCTGTTGAGTTCAAGTCGGACAGAAACCATAATCGCAAAACTAGTGCCACAGAGCTAATTTCAGTCCTACAAGATACGCCGGGTCTTCCAATGTTTCGTGGAAGTAGCCGTTGGGTTGGGGAGTGAGCAGCAGGTCTCGCAGAAGCAGCCCAGCTACCTCCCTTGTCAACGTTGTGGTGTCACGCCAATAGTCTGTGCTTCTCAAGCACGCAGCATCGGCATTAGCAGGACGTACTCGGCTCGTCCTGATCCTCGGGTCCAGCGGTTGTGAGAATGGAACTTCGGACACGGGCATGAACAAGACGGCCTCCTGCCCAGCGAACGCCCTGAACCACTCGGCAGCGGGCCCGAAGGTCCACGACAATATGCCGTTTCCAGCCCGTCCCACAAGGACGCAGCAGGGGAACGGTACATAATGCATGAGTGCTACCGGCTATCATTACGGGATCGTCGCCTCATCACGGCTTATGTCTGCGGGACACGCCAGGGGTTGATGGACTTAGGCGGTTGCACAGTGACTCTTCGGGAACCCCATTTGACATTTGCCGACTGAAGGCCGATCCAGAGTCAAGCACCGAACTGGGAGGTCATAGGGACGCGTATGTTGGAGACCCTGCGCGGGTCAGCGAGACAGGTTGCATCTCGCCGTAAAAGACGATGTAACACGACTTGGCAGGGGAATCCGTCATTCTAGCACGCACATGACCGACAATAAGTGAATGGGTCATAGTCGGTTGATTAGCCGTGCTTGAAATGTGTGAAGAGGAGAAGAAGAAAGGCAAGACCAGACGCGCTCCACCGTTGAGAAAATAGGTACGTCGCCCGGTGTTTGTGTCACGTGAGGAGCCACCGGTATCCCCTGCCACCAACGTCTCTGCGCGCGCTATAAATTTCTGCGTTTTTGGCTCTTCCTTTTCCATCAACACCCTCCTGCTTCTGTATTCAGCGTCAGCCACAGAGCACACGAGATGACCTCGCTTCGGCATTCCAATGCGCCTTGGTGACATAGCAGAAGGCATCGCCGAACCCGAGCGATGGTTCGCGCATACGGCGGTCGCCCGTTTTCGATTGAGACTCGAGTCAGAAACGTCGTGTTCAGCTGCCTGCCAAAACGCCATGATGCGATGCACGACACCAGGCGGGTACTGCAATGTCTGTCCGGTGAAGGGCTTGACGCCTCACCATGCGGTGTCTCGCTCAATTGCTACGCACACCCATCCTTTTCCCTCTTCCACCAACTCTGATGGGCACAAGTGTTCCTGACCAGATAACAAAAGTCCGCCCTGGCGGCACCCACGAAATGCCTACACCTCGCGTTTTCAATGCGCATGAGTGTCAACTTATTTATTCGTTCGAGTGGGAGAAAAATCTAAAGGTCTAGACAACCTGTCCGCTCCACCCTGCTGTCATAGAAACTCTACTTGACATCGGGACTAAAATCGGTCGAACATTTATTCACAATACTCCAATGAAGAAAAGAAATTGCATTAGAACTCCAGAACCCGTTCGTCCATTGTCAGTGAAGTCCCTTCGTGACATTGTCATCCCACCTGTACTAGTATACAAGGGTATCCAAATCCACGCCCATTTGCGCCATCTGTTACAGAACCGTTGCCTCGTACGTGTGACCGCTCAGCTGATGAGCCGATGTCTCGGAGCGATATTTTATGCCGAATCCCCCCAAATAGCCTTCTCGTCCCTGAAGGACATGAGGAACCGCCCCACGAGGCGACCAGTGTACAGAGACGCCGGTTTCATCGATGACGGGCATTGGCCACTAGTCGGGAAAAAATCGTCCGCGGCGAGGAACTGTAGCTCAAGCCCTATGGTAGTCGCCTATTAGTGTCCGTGTCTCTGACATGTCTTCTGGTGGTAGTACTAGTACTTACAATCTTGACCATAGAAGAGTTCACTCAGCTGGGCCGCAAAGTTGACCGCAGGCGCACTCAACTCACCCTGCTCAGCAAAGCTATTGTCAAACAAGGGGTTGAAGCTCTTAGCGTTTGCCTCCTTGGTGTGCGTCTGATAGACTTGGTGGAACTGGTAAGCGAACTGCTTGAATGGCATGTTCTCTACCTCTTTGCATTGATTGACCGAGAGGCTCCTGGAGTACTGCTGGCGAGATCCGTCTTTCTTGTTCTTCTCGATCTCGCTGATGACGAAAGTTTCGGTGATCGCCTCGACGGCCTCCATGAAGAGGCAGAGGGTCAAGAATGCAGCCAGGCAAGGCGCCCATTCTCGCCGAGACTTGGGCTTAAGGGACTTGGAAAAGAGCTCAAATAGGAGCTGCGTCTCACGCATCATCAGCTCGTCGACGATGGATTTGATTTGCCGAGACAACACCCTGGACGTAAGATATTGATTGTTCTGTGGAATCAAGCCAGTAGGCGACAGTGAGTCAATGGTGCGCCCAGATAGACAAAGGTGAGCGGTCATGATGTAGTGCATGCAGTAGATAGAAAGCGCCCGCTTAACTATTGCAGAGTCAGTTTCGTCCGCAAAGCTCTTAACAATGCGAAGGATCTTCTCCGGTAGAGTAGATGATAAGTTTCCAGTAACTTGGTCCACGAAGGCAGGCTCGGTAATGAGGGCCTGGATGTATTTCCTGGTCCGCTTCTTGAGTTCATCTCTCTGGGCGCTGGTCTGGAGGTCCATCCCAATGGCTGCGGCTCCATTGGACTGGAGATCCATCCGACTCTTATCAGGGCCCATATGCCAGTGCTGCACAACATCGCAGGTCGCGGGGGTGAAGAACTTGGCGTCGACGGCAAGAGTTGTCGAAAAAAGCGGACCTGAGAATAGCTCGACAGAGCACGCTTGCTCAACACCATTCACCACGAAGCCTTGGATGTTATCGGCGATGAACTTGTTCATGTCCTCCTTTCGGAAGTGCTCACGGAGGAAGCCTGGGAACAAGACGGGTACGAAATCCGAGAACTGCCAGCAGATGACTTGCGGGACCTGTATCATGAGCTTTTTACAACTCTTGCAAGGCCGCTCCTTGTCACACTTTACCTTGCGACTGTGACAGCAGAAGCAGGCGCCAACTCGTCGAACCTGAAGGGCATTCTCCTTGGTTGCGTTTGCCAAAGGACCCTTCCTTCCGCGCTGACTCGTCCGCATGGCCTCGAAGCACTCGAATGGGTTGGGTCGACCAGCATGGGCAGATATGGACGTCGGTGTCATGATAACGAATCTTCCGGACTGATCGACCTTCTTCTTCCTCTCCACCTTGCCAACCTTGAACTTGCGGATATGGGTGGGTGGTGAACTACCCTCGCCAGGGCTAGCTCTGGAGCCGGGAGACGAGGTGTTCGGCGACGAGCTGCTGAAGTCATCCATAATGAACATGTCTCCATCCGTCCCTCGCGGGTGACTCGGGTTCCATGGTGGCATGTTGGGGTCGGCCAAAAATGGCTGGCGGATGTTTAGGTCAACCTGGGGGACATGAGGCTGACCATCCGAAGCGGTCTGGAACATATCGGTTTGAAAGCCAGTTAACAACGGCGGGATATCTGCTCTATCGTCAGCACCCTGTGTTGAAGATAGTGTACTTCCAAGCATCCGAGGCATACCATTCAGCTCCTGCGGTGAGAACTGGGTCGGGTCATGTTGCTGGAATAGATACTGCTGCGGAGTCATGAATCCAGGGGCTGAGCCGAACGCTCCATCCGTAGTAGCCATCGCTGTTGATGTTCCGAATACATCAGAGCCATCGTGACTCGGCTGCGTGGGTAAGGATGCGCTGCTGGGGAAGAAGGCCGACTGGTCCATCTCGCCAAGGAGAAGCGGTGATGCGGCTGAGGGCGACGGAGTGTTTCCAGGAACATTGTTGATGACTGCATAGCTGCTCAAGCTGCCGCTGGCAGGGTCAGAAAAGAAGCCAATGGAGGAGGGCGTAGAGCCAGCAGCCGTGTAGTCGAGATACTGCCACGATTCGTCGGTCTCGGCGGCAGAATCGAAATCATATGGGGACGATCCATTCGGGGATGAACGGGAGGTGACAGAGGCCATTGTGGGGATATGGGGATATGGGGAGAGGGTGGAGGTGGGAATATTCCGGAGAGGTGGTCAAGCACAAGATGTTGATGGGCGTGATATATCCGAACGAAGAACTTGGGATGTGATGAAAATGGAGTTGAGTTGAAAGATATCCAAGGCGAGTATATATGAACGTTGGGCTGCGATTGTGCGACCAACTGCCAGGGTTGGGTTGCTGAGAGGCAGGCAGATTCGGGTGTTAAACGCTATGGCGCATTTGCAGTCGTATTGTGTGGTCGATGCCGCTATCGCGACTGCAGCGGGCAGTGACAGGCCCGAGTAAGTGACAGTCGCTGATCTCCAGGTGTCTATCGGCAAACGAGTCTCGCACAGCGAGAAACGAGGGAAACGAGAACAGTAACAAAGAACAGCCTCGAGATATTGTGTTTTAAGGAGGCAGAAAAGGAAGCAGAAACTCGTTGGGATCTCTCTCGGTCGACGTTCTTGGGCTTATTTGAGCCATCGACGTCTCGCCCTGCTGTGCGGGTGCTTGCGCTAGACCTAAATGGCGACCGACTGGACTGGCCGCACCTTCTCTGCAAGAGCATCATCGCAGCCAATCATTCTTGCACATGTGCATCTGGGCACCAACCATTCCGCACAAGCCCTTTCATAAAGTGCATAAAGCGAAGTAAACTCCGACCCCGACTGACCATGACTAATTGGTCGGCATTGCAGTCGTGCAACACGACGAATCACTCGCTTCATCAGCTTTCGAACATGAGTGGCAGTCGGCCAATATATCTCGGATTCTCGTGCATCGCATGATCAAGATCAGCGAGGGCCTCAACTCGACCCTGTGACTGCGTGAAATAACAAAAGTAGCAGGCATTCCGGCATTCACTTCGCTTCACGGGACACAACATCACTCCAATTACTCCACCCGTGTCCGTTTATACATTCAACATCTCATTTCACCTACCCTAGAGACACCCAGATATGATCCCCCCGCGCATCTCATTTTCGCACCCTCGGGAGCCAGATGGTCCGGCATCAAAATTGGGATTAAGTCAACTAACTATTCAAGCGTTAAATTCATATTGAGTTTCATGCATCATATAGAACTACAAGCAAAGCTCGTCGTCTCTTCATTGTCGTCAATCTTGTCCGAGTGTCAACCACGTCTTGCTCCTGATTTCGAACCCAGTTTCAAAACTACAAGTTTAGCATAACTCGGCTCAACGATTGTGTTCCAGCGTAGTCCTACTACCGGCCAAAGCTCAAGCGAGTAGGTTTGCCTCCCGACTCCCATTCATACGGCCACCCCTAGCTTTCCGTCCATCCCAGTGTTCAACACCCCAGCCTCATCATTTCCCAACGCCATCAACAGCACGACATCAGACAGGCTCTGTCATGCACCTCCAGCAAACCCAAACCATACATATGTATGGGTAAGAGTTGACGACCTTCCCATGGTCTCTATCTGAGAACGGCCATGGGCCCATAAAAGCAAATGCTGGAAATCGAGGCGGAAAAAAGACAACGAATCGCGTTCGCCAAAAGCAAAAATCAGTACCACGAAAAACTCCCGACACACTCTAAACGATGGCCTCGTTCCCGAGTAGGGGGCCTGTGACTCCGGTGACAAGCCCTCAATAGGCATGTGTGCCGACCCGAGTAGTCGAGAAACATGCCCGCTTCGTGTAACAAAAACATTATCATTCACAGTCTGAGCTTGTAAGAAGCCAAACATGCGATCTCCCATCGGATCCCTGTTCCTGATTTGTGCCGTAATCGTGTTCGGCGGGTTCTCATTCCTGTAGTCAGGATATGTAATATAAACGTGATTGAGCCATGTGATGGACTCGTGTGGAAGCTGCATTCTCAAGACCTGTACCGCGAGGCGGAGCGGTCTTGGATCTGCTTCTCTGTAGAAACGTATAGCCTGTCAAGGTAGTCCATAGCTGAAGCATCCTTCAGGATCTTGGCCACCTGAATGCCGGCGGAGATCAACTGAAGAATGTTTCGGTCATCCTTGAGGGGGCGGCTCTGATGTTTGGCGGCGTGCCGCATCTCCAGCGAGTTCTCCAGAATGGTGACAAACTGCTTAATCTGCCCATTATACAAGACTCGTGCCGGGATGCGTCGCTTTGTTGCCAGCCGCTTCAAGAGGTAGACCCATTCGGTCCACTCTCGGTCCTGAGGCCGTTCCACTGGCCTCATGTCCTGCGTCAACGGGATCGGAAACTGATACTTCGCGACGAAGTCGTATGCGCACTGCGAAAGCCGATCATTGACTTGGCTGAGGACACTGTCCTGCTCCTGGACGTGGAGGTTCGTGGGTAGGTGAGGGAGTTCTCGCTCTTGCAGTGCAATGACGTCGGGTGGCGGACGCTGCAAAAACTGGTGTGGTCCATCGAACTCGTCACGATTCGAGGGTCGTCGTTGTGATCGACCCTTGCTACTCGACTTCGATTTTCCTCCCGGGGCGGCGGTGTTCATCCCATTATCCAAGGAATAGTCCGATAGGTTGGGCGACGCAATTATGTCGTCAACCGAATCGGTGGGCGAGTACCTGTCCTGGGTCTCCCATCCCTGAGAGCCAGAGCTCTTGTAGGATCCATGGCCAACTGCTACCTTGCCATATGAACCGGAAGGGGGGCGTGAGCTGTATGCCGGGCCCGAAGGGTAGACGGACTCGGCCTGCGACACCGGCACATTGGCACCTATGGGCATGCCACCAGCCAAGTTATAGGAGCTAGCCGAGTAGTTGGCGCTCGAAACACTTTGAAAGAATGGATGTTACTAAAACGCCCGGGCATGGGGACCTTGGTAGCTGTCTTACCTTGGGGTTTGGTAATAGACATTATCGAACCCTCCATGTGACTGGGGCTCGGCAAAGGAACTACCAGGCGATCAGCCACTCATTGATTCCCCCTAGATAGATCCAAGGAAGACGACCTACCTTCGCGATGGGTTCCAGGGACCGCCAGACATGGCGGAAGATCTGTAGGCAAAATCTGGTTGGGCCATGTCGCTCTGGCTCATAATGGTAAAAGCGCAGCGTTCACTTTGGCAAGACTCGACGAGACTTGCGGCTGATAAAGAAGGAATCCACAGGAGTAAAAGAAGCAACGAGTCCGGGCCTTGGGTTCCAAAAAAAAAAAAGAGACTAAAACCGACGGACAGCTTGCACACGATGGGTCCTCGGGCTGAGATCCTTGGTTTCTCCAAAAAAACTGGCTTCCAATCACTCTGGGGGAAATCCACGGTGACTAGGGTTTCCTGAGATGTCGAGTTCCTGGGGCTTCCTGTCGGCGATTCTAGGCGGTGTGTCCCGGGAGCCCAGGCAGGGGACCAGTACACAACAGCAACACCAGCTGGCTGGTACCAAGTCTCGCAGGAAACAGTGAAGCACTAACGGTAGTGCAAGGTGCTTGGAGCGTTTTCAGCGAACCAGTCGCCAGTGTTGGAAATGCTGATTGAGTTGGCACGGGAGACTGGGGGTGACGATCGGAATAGTGACTATTTTATCTTCGTTCGTGAGGCACCAAGAGAGCTGGGCAGCATGTCAAGCAGACTGATCCTGGTCGAGACGGCAATGAAAGGAGATGCCCCGTTTTGCTAGTAGCGGAGTGAACAGGGACCAGCGAAGAAGCAAAACCAAGTTCGTTTTTGGCAAGATTTGCAACAAATTCGCCCCAATACCCCAGGTCGCTGGCACGTTAGAGAGTTCCAGTTGCCCGCCAGACCGGAGAGAGATTGGGAGAGAGACGATGGTGGATGGTGGGTTGTGTGTGGGTGGTGGATGGTCTGCAGACAGCTGGGGACGCAAGCAAGCGTAGAGCCCGCAGCCATGGGGCGGGACTTGAATCTTGTCTTGTGCGAGGGTGGGCGCGCTTGTTGATCGAGGTAAACCTGGACTGACGAGGATGGCAAGTTGGCAATGCAGAGTCAGTCAGTCAGTCATTGCTGTGCTGTGCTGTGTGTTGCTGTACGAAGTACTTCGTTCGCTATGCTTTGCTGTGCACTGCTGTGCAGTACAAGCGAGGGAGAATACCTAGGAGACTTGGGACTCGGGAGTGGCAGGGCGGGACGGGTTTCGTCATTGCGTCAGAGGGCCCAGCAGTCCAGGACTACCCCAGATGTTTGTGTGCTTGTCTGCTTGAAGAGGTGGCATCTCGTCCACTGCCCTGGCCCGCGCGAGGCAATTTCCCGGCATCATTGGGCGCTGGCGTTGTTGCCCAAGGCGCGCTGGCAGCATCAGGTAGAGATGACCTCAGGCCAGGCAATTGGAGCAGGGGACTACCTGGAACGACGAGGAGCGGTCAATGGCCGGACTGAGATGGCAGTCGGGCACCAAGACCTTAGGCCATGCCAGCTAATAGCACCCAACCCCCCCGGGATTGATGCCCACCACCTCTCACAGCAGCACACCGGCGTACCCAGCACACCACCATCACCACCAGACTCCAATCTGAAGACCCCTAGGGCTTGACTGACGCTCACGACGATGCAGAGGGAGGGGGACTCGGAGGAACACCTGGTTCTGGGGCCGCAACTGAGGCTTGGTCGTTGGGCAACTTGGGCAGTTGGGCGTTCACCACCACGTTGCCGAAGACGAAGGAGGCGCCGATCTGGGCACGAGCCGAAACCCCTCCGGTAAACTTTGTGATGGCATCCATCATCTCGACGACAGCATGGCCTGACGGTTGATGCAAGCAGCTGGCTACGTGGGCAATGCATCTGCTCCACTGAGCACCGGCTTGTGGCATCGCTGGCATTCGTCCACGGCCAGGCGCCGGAAAGTGTCTTTGCTTTTCGCATTGTTTCGCATGTCGCCGTGATCCATCCAAGATTTCAGCTTGAAGTTGAGGCGAAGCATTGTGGACCGCCGCGCCGCGCCAGCGGAGGGAGACGTGTGATGCAGTGGGGTTTGTGGGTATTATCCGTTGCCTGGACTTCCGCACGAATAACGTACGAATCGTACTTCGTACCTTCACAGGTCGGGTCTTCCGAACGGCAAGGCCAAAAAGATGAGCGCTGTTTTGTGCAGCGCTGGCGTTTCGTCTGCTGTGTCCTGTGTCTGCAGTGTCTGGCGTGTGGCAGGTGCCAGATCGCAGCCCACACCGGGCACACGCAGATGGCAGACATAAGGCGCGCGCATGTGATCAAGCACGCGCATGGATCTGCGCAACGGGGTCGTGGCACGACTGATTAGCATTGGATAATGGACTCGCCTTATCATGGACCGGGTACCTCTTTTATTAAGAGCAAGGGTCAGCCTCAGACTGCAACTGTAGATTTTCAAGCTCTTTTTTCCTGGGGCTCAGCCCGGCATATCTCACTCGTAAGAACACGTGAGACTGCCTCGTATTGGCCGCCGTTCGCTGGTTAGCATGGACACGCATTCAGTGTCGACGCAATCTTGGTAAGTTGACATAATCTTCTTGGTAAGTTGACAACGCACTTTTCTTGGTAGGTTGAACTCGCTGAACACGCAGTCCTTTGGCACACCGAGTCCTGACCTTGCCTCACCTCACCTCACCTCACCTAACCGCACCTCATATTCTTTATCTACTCCTAGCTCTCAGCTGGCATTCGCATACACGCGTAGCTGGCAACGCGGCACGTCGACCAAGACAGGGCAACTTGAGCAAACCGCATAGCGTCTTCGTCTTCCCTCTTCTCCTCACAATGATGGCGAAATTGCAGTCGTTGCCACCGCACGACCCAAAATGAATAAGGTCGGCCGCCGTGAGAGATATAACACAGTAATCGGGACGGGAGCTGTCGTTGTCGGAAAAGCTATGCCGATTTCCTTGGCCTCCTTGCCTTCTTTTTATCACCAGCACGTGGCTGAATGAACGACAGGACACGAACCTACCTCGTCATAATGGTTTCCCGTCAATGCACTTCCCCTGCTACCCCCTCAATCCTCCAGGCCCCTCGTCCCCAAAAAAAAGACACAGTCCCCCCACCGGGCCACCTCCATGATCGATCTCCCGTACTGCCATCGCATCTTCCGAAGAGGATCCACCCGCGGCCCGGACCTCCGCCACGGCAGGGCGGCCGCCCGGAGGCGACTCGCACGGGGGTTGTCGGGGTCGTTCGCCGTGTCCTTTCCTAATTTGGAACCTATATCGCCTCATGTAATCCAACCATCGTGCCGTTCAAAGCATCTGTCAGCACTCTAAGACAAGCCACATCCCTTACACTTGACTTATCCCAGGCTGACAAAGACACTGTGCGCCACAACCCCGGGCCGTTTTCGCCTCTTGGTACTGCTGGCGGCCAATTAGCGTCGTTCCTCTGTTACAGAACAGTCTTCAGCCTCGGGGTTAAGGCCAACCGGCAGGATGTGACGTAGTCGTTTTATCGCTTAAGCCATACATAATGAGACGCGAATTGAGCAGTTCCTCAAGCATTTGGTGATGGCTTCACCGATCTACGATTCTGAGGACCAGTCGGCCGCCGCTGGGGAGAGGTTTTGGGCGAACGCCCCGCCAATGGGTCCAAGCGAGTCATGGGGCCGTAGCATCAGTGGTTTTTGATTGGACGTGAGGGCTGCACGGTTCGTCTAGAGGAAACGAATTTGCTCCTGGCTGCTATTTGGGGGCATCCCACCATCCGACTTGGATTGCATCAGGCAAGGCCGGATTTCAATACGAGTTGTAGGAAGTGTCGATGGCCTTCCTTTTGAGCCTGTGCCTCACCAGATCGTCGCCTCCTTGGGGCATATTTCCTGCCGTCTGTCCCCGGGTCAAAGGCTCAAGAACTCGACGAGGGACGAGCATGTTGGTGTCTTGGTGAGGCGATTATCAGTGAAAGGCAACCCTCAGTACGAGCATGCGCACGTGAGACCATGGCCCCCCCCAAAGATCGCAAGAGAAGATTTCACCGACGGAGCAAGAATGGCTGCCAGACGTGTAAGAGGAGACATGTTCGGTGTGACGAACAGAAGCCGCTCTGGTATGTGCTCCTCTACTAGTTCGCTTGAGTCTTGTCCCGAGGCTGTGGTATACACGAGTCCTGCATCGCCGCATCAGATCGATCCACGGCTCTTGGTACGATACACGACTCCTCGCTAACGGTGATTGGCGAATTCAGCACCAACTGTCTCCAAACTGGAAGTGAATGCATCTATCCCGTTCCCCAACAGTCATTGCCATCCAATGAAGCGTCGCCTTCCAGCAGCGGAAGCGGCAGCAACGTCAACGCCGATGCCGAGGCTCAGATGGTGGTGGCCGAGCCGGCACCTGGGCTGATCAATGCCCTCAACGACTATGTTGGTGGCTCCTTCGATGCACTGCCCGAGTCGTCCAAGCGATTACTGCGTCACTGTACGCCATCACATCCCACACATGGCCTCCAACGTGACCACTAATGTATCTGATATAGTTTCCCAATATGCCGTATGGGGCCAAAGACCAGTTGCCCGAGAGCTCCAGTCTTCGGCGTGAGTTCGCCTGGTACCGAGACTGTCCTGACAAGAGAGGTGCTGACGAGACCCTAGAATACAGAAGTCCTTCGAGAATCCAGGCTACATGCACATGTGTCTGATGCTTTCAGCGTGCCAATGGGCGTGGGTGACAGGCTCGATGGACGATGTCAGGATTCCGTTCCTCTACCACAAGGCTGCGACGTACCAATTCGCAAGAGAACAACTTCAGAGTCCCGAGGCGGCGCAGAGGGGAGATACGATGTTGGCTATTTCTGCACTTGCACTAACTGAGGTGGGACCTGACTCTGTGCCCGAATGCAGCTGCGGAACCGAGGAACTGACAACATGACCTCCCTAGGGCGCTATTGGAGAGCTGGATGCTTCAGCGAGACATTTACAGGGCATACAGTCGGCAGCGAGGGAATGGAACAGGGCAGACAAGACCACTACATTGCCGCAGAGGATGCTGAAGATGTTAGTCGTCCATACTAGTCTCTTAAAGGCATGTCATTAATATCTCGAATAGGATCGGAGACGGACTGCGAACCGGGAAATCAGAGAAGCTGGTTAATGTACCAGGATATACACCAATATTCATGGGCCTCCTCTTCGCATCAATCTGGGACATCACGGCTCTGCCGCCGCGTGAGGCACCGAGATATGGATGGTGGGAGGATCAAGATACACAGGCGGCGCGATTATGGCAGAACCACACCAAGGACCTCAACCTCAACTACGAGATATCACGAGGCTTTAGCCCAACCCAGTACATTCCACGAATCCTCAACGGAGACCCGAAAAGTAGTCGAACAAGTTTCATCGCCACCTTTTTCTACCTGTGCTCCGAGCTGGGCCACCAATACTTTGACGTAACCTTGGTCGACTGGCTCCTCGAGCAGCTCATCGACGACGTCGACGCGGGCGAGGAATATATTCGGACGAGTACGTGGACACAACCGCTGTGGCTCTGGTGCGCTATGTTCGGAGCGGCAATTGCCTCGACCGGGCGAGCAACCAACACAATGGAGGAAAGACAGCTGGCAAGGTGGCGCGACGTGTACAATGAGAAGATGAGGCTGGTCAGTCGTGTGCTGGGACTCAGCAACTGGGAGTCGGCGAGGACCGTCTTGGCAGGGGTCTTGGGAAGCATCGACGATGAAGTCGAGCGGGGACTGAAGGAGCTGTGGGAGGAGGGCGTCGTCCGAGGGGGAACCTCTGGCGACAACACTATAGACCCGGCAGTGATAGAGTTAATGGATCAAGACTAGGATATTCATGCTGCGTTAATGGTCTACCCCTCTCCTTGATTCAGCATGATTTCGTCATTCTGGAGCCACGGCCAGCGCGTGATGATGACCACGTCAACAGAAGTGAGGCATCACAATTTCAAGCCGCAAGTGCCCCGGTGGTTGGTGTGGTTAGCCCCTAGAGCCTGCATTGATATCGTATTGTACGTACACGTATAATCATTTGAGTAGAGTTCTGGCCCCGTGAGAGCCTCAACGTGGAAGATTGGCCCAGAAGATTCCTATCGTGGATGACTCGCTCGGGGAGCCGCATGAAGCCACCCGCAGGCCTGGGTCGCTAAGAACCTTGGACCCTTTACGCTTTAGGTACGGACGATCCCGTGTGTCACGTGGGGCAAGGTGAGTGTCGGCCAGTGGAGAGGACGGAAGTGAGAGGTTTTGGAAACTGTCCGGGAAGGAGGAACCTGAAGCACACCAGCCCACCCCGCCGGGCAGGTACAGTAGCAGGTACGTACCGTAGCCAAAACCTGAGGTTAATGGTAAGGTTAGTAGGCAGCATTATCTCAGCTTTTGGCATGGCCCTCCTCATCTCCCGAGCAGGCCGCAGACGGCTTGGTGATGTGACAAACACAGCATTCACCGCAAAGACGGCCCGCTGTTGCCCTCCTCACTCGTCGTGGCCTCTCACGGTCTCGTCTGCTCCCTCCCTGATCTTCTCTCGCTCTCGTCTTTTCACCTTTCACATGCCCAGTGCTGCAGACTGCGCAGACCGCACTTGTGATTCACCGCACACGTCGACAGCATTCGCCGGCCGTCTGAGGCCCGTCTGCATTGTGCGTGACGCCGTCTCACGAGGAGCGCCTTTTGAAGGCCTACCCCGCCCGTAAGCTGTTATCGCGCTCAATTAGTGGTCGAGAATGCGTACACAGGCCCTCGTGTTCAGACTCGGTGTGCCGCCGGTTGCATGGTGGTTCGCAGAATGCTGAATGGTTGGCGATGATGCTCTCGCACTTGATCCACCCGTCTGACTTGGCAAAGCCAGACCTGAGGTGGCCCGCACCGTTTGGCAGACCGGTCAGAGGCCACTATCACCGTCACAGAGGAACGGGTTGACCCTGCGGTGAGGGCGGCTGAGTGGTTGAGAGAGAGGCTATCCGTGCCGCACGCTCCCGCAACTCCCGCGACTCCCGCGACTCCCGCCCGTCAGGGAATGTCACCATCCGAGGCAGCAGCCCAGACGCGAGGGTAGAAGTTCTGAGAAGTCCTGAGAGACCCTAAGTGCTACCATGTAGTAGGTTGCTAGCTCTAGCAAAACTACTATCTACAAGAAGCGCTTGGACTCGTCTGTTCATGAGGATCGTCACTCATGGTGCGAACCTGTTGCGCAAAAACGTCGAGCAATTTCGGGGCCAACCTCCTATTTTCCCCTCTTGTCTCTCTTCTCTCACCTCGTCAGCTTGCTTTTGCCCTGGCCGCTGCAGTGCTGCGTTGTCCAACAGCCATGATCCCTCCTTTTCACAAAGTCCGGCATCGTATCTGTCACTGATAGGACGGCATCCTGTACAGCTCCCCACCCAGCCCCTCTCTAAAACAAGGAAGTCGACCAGTGGTCGGCCCCCTCCTCCCATATCCCTGCACAGGAAGCCCACTGCGCTTCGGAATCACAAAACGCCAACTCACTCCTGCGGCCACTGTGACGGCCGTGATAGCAGTACTTTCATTGGCACTCCACGCGTCGTGTGGGGGGATCTCCCAACTGGCGGTCGGTCCATGGCAACAATAAAACCCGCAGGGCCCCTCGTTGCCCAACGTCTCACTTCTGTTCCTTCATTCACAGCCCAACCCGCCCCTTTCTGCCCAACCAACCCTCCCGTCGGCCTGATCCTTCAAAGACGACCCATACTTTCCACATATTTTCAACCTCTTTTTCTGAACTTGCTCTGCCAGAGGAACTTCTCGAAGCAACCCAACCAGCCCAAGGATTGTCCTGTCGCGCAACATAACCACGACGATCGCTTCAACCACAACAGTTTTGCCACTGGTCTGAACTTGCAAGACAACGTCCCACGTTGCTCTGCTGGATCTTGAGCCTACCTGCTCTACACCCGAGGATACCATGACCATTGCCCTTGTGCCACATCCGGTCACCATGCCAGGTTACAACAACTCACTAGACCTCGACGAGGTTCACTCGCTCTCCAGGTACTGTTTCCTTTACTCAATTCCCTGGGAGGCTTGCGTTTGTTTTATTTCATGTTGCTCGAAAACAATGTCGCGTTTCCTTTTCAGATGACTCTTGCTCCGATGGATTTTATACCACGGACTCTTCGCACCAGGACTCAAGGACCGTTTCTTCCCAAGGATATATTGCTTTCGACCCTTCTCTGGATGGCTACAATGGATCTGTCTAAACCCAGACAAAGAACAATAATCATCATACCTGGCCTTGCGCCCGTGGTGAGTATTGCCCATTGCTGCAACTTTCAGACAACAGCTCCATCAGACCTGGACCGTACCACTATCCCCTGGTTTTCCTTTTTCAATGGTATCAAAGGACGTTGATTCCCGGATTACATGGACTCGAACCAAGGACTTGAGAGGATCGCACAAGGATTTTTTCACCAGGACCTACATACCGACTTGGCTTCTGTTTCCTGTACTTTTTAGTAGTGGGAACCGGGGGTGCTCTTCAGGCTTAACAGCCGTTGCAATCCAATATGATTGCGTGCAGCCGCACAGGAAAAAAACAATATGGACAAACGACGCTGATGCCTATGCCTGGACACTGCTCTTTTGAGCCAATGGAAACCGGAATCCGAATCCTTGGGACCTTTGCCGCGTTTGATTTTCTGATCACGACTTGCCGGAATGCCTCGCTGTAGCTACTCCATGGTTCCTGAACGGCGACTTGCGTTATCAATCACCAATCTACCAGCCCATTTGCTCGACTACCTGGCCCCTTGGCTCGATGGACGCATATTACCTGGACTTGCTGCTCAACAACTTGATTTGATCATTCACCGCCGACCACGTGCTCTTATCGATCTTTCACGGACCATCAAAGGATTCACCTCGGACCGCAATATCACTGGAGACGACATGACTTGTCTTGTCTAGCTGGGTCTGTACACATACGCCGTAGTACTCTCCTGTTGCTCTGGCTAACCTTCAGTGCAGATTCAAAGTTGACCCACGCTAAGACTTTGTCATTATTTTCAATGCTTTTCTTTACTTTGACTCGTGGTGAATGAATGAACTAACCTGGCTCAGCGATTACAGCTTCACTCAGTCTTCTATGGCTTCGAACCCTTCTGGAATGTTTTCTTTTTCTCATACAGAACCATCGACGGACCTTTTGGGAGGTTCGTCGTGGGCCACGACAGCAGAAGGACCACAGAACTTCCAAGAATTCTCAGACAATGGATCTGCACACTCTGGAGAAGCCGAGGAGTACATTTTCACGTCTGGCCAGACTACCCCCAGAGGAACCAGGGTACTCTCCCAAGGCCGTCAGGACATTCAAAATACCTGGAACCCACGGCCTGCTCCTTCTGTGCCCCAAGGTGGACAAGCCATGTCCAGGGTCAGCTCGAGCAGGTCTAGCGGCTCTTCACTATCGCAAACATCGCGCATGTCCAACTTGGACGTCACAGGTAATGCATCCGCTTTCCGGAATGGATCCCAAGCCGGTGCCATGGCAGGAATTGATACGTCCCTGTTCTTGGATTCTGAGCCCTACTGGCCTGCTGGATACTCCCTCGACATGGGACTAAGCACCGATGTTACCTTTGCCCTACCAAATGCCAGCCCTCTCCATGTGGTCCCAGCCCAGATGCAGCTTGGCCCTGATGTCAGCCTGCCTGGCAACTCTCCCCCCAGCTCCTGGGACTGCTTCTCGAGCTCCATTTCGCGGTCTTCTTCTCCCGCCACCATTGATGATGTTTGGCCCATTTCCCAGAGCCCCAACTCGTCCCCTGAGATTCAATGCCAATCTCCTAGGTATGTATCGCCCAGTTGCTCAGAACGTTCTCGATCGGTTTCTTACCAACCTGTCCCGCTCAGCAATGACCGGAAAGTCCCCATTATCCCTGAGGATATCAGCGGAATCTCCCAACTGGATGATGGAATGACTCTCCCCCCTCCCTTCACTGGGCCTCGCCGACAGGGATCGGAAGGTGAGTCCGCAAGGGACCATGACCTGTACAAGAAAGCCGCTCCCTTCGAGGATGGTCTTTACCACTGCCCGTGGGAGGGCACGCCGAGCTGCAACCACAAGGCTGAGAAGCTCAAGTGCAACTACGAGTAAGACCAAATTGCACCCTTCCATTACTGCACCGTGACGACTAACCCCCGTGAAGCAAATTTGTGGACTCGCACCTTAAGCCCTACCGCTGCAAGGCTGAGTCGTGCGAGGGTGCTCGATTTTCTTCAACCGCATGCCTCCTTCGTCATGAGCGTGAGGCACACGGCCTCCACGGCCATGGCGAGAAGCCCTTCCTCTGTATCTACGACGGCTGTGAGCGTGCTGTTCCCGGTAATGGATTCCCCCGGCAATGGAACCTTCGTGACCACATGAAGCGGGTCCACAATGATCATGGAAGCTCCGGTGGTTCACCCCCCACTATTGCTGCCAACCCACCCTCCAAGGGACGTAAGCGCAAGACGGATGTGCCTGAGAGCCAGCCCACCAACAGCCGCAAGGCGGCCGTCAAGTCCATGCCCGTTGCGGAGCCCAAGGAGTCGTCAACCCGACCTCTTCTCGACCAGTGGATGGATCACCGCAAGGCCGTGGAGAGCCTTTTCCAAGGACTTGTCAAGCCCGAGGATGCCCGGAACATCCAACAGATCAGCGACATGCAGCAGCGACTGACTGCCATGGTCAAGGTCACGACCGACCTCAACGCCGCCAAGGCTACCAACTTTGCTGGCACCGGTTGAACGAATTGTACGTATTCATTACCCTTGCAATATGGTACCTGGATGAAGGAACTAACGAAACCGAACTCTAGGCGAAGGATGATTATCTGCTACCGGGAATCAGAAACCTAAACCGTGCGAGTGCACATTTGAGAGACAGTAATGTCTACTACAGAACAACCCTGGAACTTCCCAGGACCTTGCGGGCTGGACACACAAGACGCCCACGGGTCGCCGGCAGAGACTTACCGTCCTGCCGATCGAAGGATCTCCTCAAGATAGGATTTGAGAGCCATATCACAGGAGCCCAGGATCAAAAGCCACGAGACCCAAGGACAACAGCACCGACACAGGATCGGCTTTAAGCCTATAAAGGATCATGGCCCCCGCCCTTGCGGGATGAGAATAGAACGACCAGAGTGTCGGGAAACGAACCAAGGGATGCCACTTTTTATTATTATTAGTATTATTATTACAGTTTGCAAGATTACAGAATGGAGACAGAAGGAGGGTAGCAGATAGAGATTGGATGAGACGAAAATTGAAAATTTGATAGCATACTACTTGATTCCGCTGGACTACTCCGTGACTGATGAATCTGACTGGTCCTTAAATGTAGACGATCAAGCTAAAACTTAGCCAGGGCAAGATGGTTCGATGTGCGATGTGATACCGGCTGTACGAGGCCTGTGCTGTGATGCCTGTGTCCAAGTGAGCCAACTTCGAATAAACGTACGAAACGTATGGTCTGAGGATCCTTAGTGAGGTGTTGAAACTCGGCCTTACTCCTTGTCCGTGCGATGGGCCAGGTGTGGACATGTGTATCGATGAGCTATCGAAGTTGCCCTTGTAATTCGAGATTGGCGGATGCACGTCGAACTCGGCCGGAGAGATGCAAAACACTCTTGTTGGTCTCTCCTCAAGCGGCGGTGAAAGACAGTGCATTGGCATCGGGAGAAGCAGGGAGAGGGCGGTGCGGGATCGTTTGAAGATAGATTGGTTGGGCTGGGGGTGGCTTGCGGGCGTGGTTTGTGAGTGATGTGTCTTGCATACGGTGGCTGCTAAGAGTACGAAGTATTCGTGGAGGAAGCATCTGGTCTAGATCCTGGACGAGGCCCTTAGCCCGGAGAGTGTAACTTACATGGATAGTGTGAGCGCCATGTTTGCCTCACCGAAGCCATGACCATGACCATGCGATTCTATGCCATGCCATGCCAGATTACCGTGCTTGATGGCCCGTGTGCTGACCTCCAAATGGAATGAGGCCATTCCAAGCGGTGAGGCGATGTTGCCTACTGTGGGTTACCGAAGCTGACTCGGTCGATGTTGCAGGTGGACTGGATATCGATTAAGGTGAGTGAGCTGCTGTTAGCTAGCTAGGTAGCTTAGATGATGGCTGAGACAGGCGGGATCTAGGCTGAGCTGTCAATTTAGTCTAGGCCAAGGACGAAGCGAAAAGACCGCTAGATCCGGGCAGCTGGAAACCGCTAGATACTTAATTAGTTACAGAGAACTGGTCTGAGGGATGGGCCTGTCCTGACCCTGACGGGACGTGACCAGGGCCTCGGGTAACGTAGAAGCTGTCCGGATAGATAGCCTCATGAGTTCCGGGCTCTGCCGCCGCTGACGGATGGAGGCAGGATGGATGGAAGGATGGATGGATATGTGCAATTGAGCTTCATCAGCTGGCAAACATGGTATCATGTATTTATTATACTACAGTGCTTGTGTCCCCCCTTTGTTGCTAATACGGCGGCTGTCCCTTCTGAGACGAGATGACGATGCTGATGGATGGATTGTTTGTTTCCCTTGCCCCGCCATTGTAACGAAGCTGCCCCTCCCAATGGATGCCAATGACCTGACTCCAGTGGGCTGTCCACTGCATTCCTGTCCGCTATAGGTACCGCCGCCCCAATGAAACTACTAGTAGCAACTGGGATTAACTAACGCGTCCCCGGTACTTGGCGCTATGACATCCATCCCGTCCACACCACCCACCACCACCACGTTATTTACTTACTACGTATCCCATCTGCTCCCGCTCCCTCCCGTCCTCTCCTCTCCTCTCCTCTCCTCTCCTCTCAACCTTCTCAACATCTTCCCATTTGCATCTTCTCAGCTTCATCCAGCGTCTCTTCCTTCCGTCCCACCTGAAACCAACACATCAATTGCCCAACATGGCTCGCAAGTTCTTCGTCGGCGGCAACTTCAAGATGTAAGTCCCGCCCCCACCATAGCAAGCTTTCCCCTCCCCCTCAGTTCTCCAAGCAAAAAGCCGCACATCTGCCTCGCCCAGCACTCGCTCACTTTTGGTTTCTCTTAGGAACGGCTCCGTGTCGTCCATCAAGGAGATTGTTGCCAACCTCAACCACGCCACCCTCGACGAGAACACCGGTATGCCTTCTTTCTCCCTCCCTCTTCCCTCCCCTCCTCAACACCCCACCATGTCGCCTCACCGAGACCGGGACCGCGATCCCCTCACACAACCATTCTACTCCAACCTCACCACATACGTCATGCTCCCCAACTCAGCTAACATTCGTGTCCAGAGGTCGTCATCTCCCCCCCCGCCCTCTACCTTTCCCTCGTCCGCGAGACTGTCCGCTCCGACATCGAGGTCGCCGCCCAGAACGTCTTTGACAAGCCCAACGGTGCCTTCACTGGCGAGATTTCCGTCGCCCAGCTCAAGGACAGCAACATCAAGTGGGCCATTCTCGGCCACTCTGAACGCCGCACCATCCTCGGCGAGTCCGACGCCGTCGTTTCCTCCAAGACCAAGTACGCCACCGAGAACGGCCTCAACGTCATCTGGTGCTGCGGCGAGTCCCTCGAGGACCGCGAGTCTGGCAAGACCATCGAGGTCGTCTCTGCCCAGCTCGAGTCCCTCAAGTCCCAGATCTCCGACTGGAGCAAGATTGTCATCGCCTATGAGCCCATCTGGGCCATTGGCACTGGCAAGGTTGCCACCACCGAGCAGGCCCAGGAGGTCCACAAGGCCATCCGTGACCTCCTCCGCGGCATTAGCTCCCAGGTCGCCGACGAGACTCGCATTCTCTACGGTGGCAGCGTCAGCGAGAAGAACTGTACTGAGCTCAGCACTCAGCCAGACATTGACGGTTTCCTCGTCGGTGGCGCCTCCCTGAAGCCTGCCTGTACGTGTTTCCCCTACTCTCATCTCCTTTGCGCCCTTTGAAGCTCTCTCCGTTCACCTGTTGCATTTATTCTAATCAATACTAATCGATGTTTAGTCGTGGATATCATCAACGCCAAGAAGCCGAAAGGTAACTAGACTTCAAAAAGGGAAGAGAAAACTAGCTAGGATACCCTGTCTTTTATCGAGGACCTAACTCCCCCAAAAGTAGACAGACGATGAATGAAAAAAAGAGCAACTATTATACCCACAGTCAATCTCAACCCTGAACCGGTGAATGTAGCAATTAGATCGCATCAGATCCATCTTGCTGGTGGTATACTAGTGTAGTTTTGAGATTCATGACTATAAATCGTACAGTCTCCTCGCAACCCAATGCTGTATGACGCCCTCCCAAGTTGATACATATATACATACACGGATCCCAAGCCGCCGGGCCGCTCTATACGACCATTCCCTTGCCGTGATACGGTGACCAGATGCCTCGCACACTGGGTCGGCTGCTCGTCACCGCCCGGTTATGATTCTTCAACTTCTCTCCACTGGCATCACGAAGCAGCTCTGCCTTCTTCAGGATCTCGTAGGGTGACAGGTTCCGTACGCAGATAGGCTTTGTTCGACCGTTGATGTAGTGTCCGATAATGACGGGGTGCTTGCCGGGTCGGGGCGAGATGGCGAACTCGACCTGGGGGTTGGCGGTCGCGAATTTGGGGAGGAGGGACTTGATGAAGCCACTGAAAACACGGTTAGCAGACGCTTCAGAGGATCTTTCGGTCAGTAGTGACCTACTTCATGCCCTTAGAGCTTCCAGCCCAGTCGCAGTAGTGGAAATCCAACTTCTTGCACTGCAGGATGAATGAACCGACGCCATTCTGGAACACGTCAGTCTCACAGAGTTGGAGTGTGGTCGAGATATAGACTCACCTTGCCGGTTGCTACAGCCCTTATCGCCTTGATCGTCATTTTTGTCCGGCCGTGTCAATCGATATCCTCATTATCCGACGTCAAGTAGGTGAAGTTTTGGAGCGGCACCGCCGAAGCCATGCTTAAAATCAACTCCCGTGCACTTGTGTCCAAAGTGGGCCTAGTGCATCGGCAGAACACCGGCCCAAGCCGCGCCCGTCGCCTGGATAATTTCACGACGGCGCGACAGCCTGGAGCTCGCCTTCGCCATACGTCTCGTCCGTCATCAGTAATTACGGCGGCTTCTGCGCCCATCTTCATTCCACTCCTTTCTTTCCGACCCTTTTTACTTTCGCTGTCGCGCACGCGTCCGACCTCGCGAGATGACAGACAAACTTCCTCCGAACCTGCTCGCGCTCTTCGCAGCGCGACCACCCCTGCGCTGGGTCGAGCCCCCGGATCATGCGCCTCAGAATCGCAAAACCGCGCCCGTTTCCGGAGTCGCCGCCTTCCTGCCCGAGCTGCAGAAATATAAGGAGACCGATGACTACAAGCCGACCGAGAGCTGGTTGCAGGCCCGCGACCGCAAGATCCGCGAGAAGAAGGAGGCTGTGCAGAGGCTCCTTACTGAAGGGCCAGCTACTTGTGAGGAAAAGCTGAGCCTTGCGGCTGCGGCGCAGTCGCTAACCACGCGTGTAGACAAACCCAATGAGGATCCCAATGTTCGCGGCGACGCCTTCAAGACGCTCATAGTAGCACGCCTCAGCTATGATGCCGACGAGCGGGACTTGGAGAAGGAGTTTGGTCGATTCGGCCCCATCGAGCGCGTATGCAAAACCGCCCCTCCCGCACTTCTTTGATCATTGGCTAACTCAACACACAGATTCGTATCATCATCGATACCCATGCCAATGAGAAACCCAACAAGAAGAAGAAGCCCCACAGGGGATATGCCTTTGTCGTGTTTGAGCGCGAGAAGGACATGAGAGGTAAAAATTCCCCCATTCCCCCTTCCCGCCGGTCATACTCTCCCCCTTTGGATATATCTCTGGGGAAGTGGCCCTCAGGCTTGCCCTCCTCCAGAAGTATACTGCGAGACTTCAAAAGGGCCCTCAAGCTTGCCTGTCTCAGCTTCTTGTTTTTCGTTTGTCAACTTGCTCAATGCGCAAGATGTTTTATGGTAAGACTTACTGACAACTGCGCCATCTGGCGCAATCATGAGTAGCGGCTTTGGATTCTTGCGATGGAATTCGGATCAAGGATCGACGGATCAAGGTAGACGTCGAAAGAGGTAGAACCGTCAAGGGTTGGAAGCCTCGGCGACTGGGTGGCGGCCTTGGTGGCCGAGGGTATACCCGGTCAATGCCTTCGCGCCCCATGGGCCCTGGAGGCCCCGGCGGCTTTCGCGGTGGAGGTGGATTTAGAGGAGGCTTCGACGGCGGACGTGGCCGAGGCGGATTCCGAGGAGGCTTTGGTGGCCGCGGTGGTGGCTTCCGAGGTGGTTTCGACGGACCTCGAGGTGGTGATCGAAACCCCGGCTATGGAGCCCCTAGCGGAGCCCCATCTGGCCCTGGAGGATTTGACCGACGAAACGGCTACGGCGGAGATCGCGGAGATCGCGGTGGAGACCGTGGTGGTGACCGTGGTGATCGTGGAGATAGAGGAGACCGCGGTGACCGTGGCGACCGCGGCGACCGAGGCCCTGGTGGGTATGATTCTCGAGGCGGCCGCTCATATGACGACAGACACGGCGGCGGCCACCGTGACGGGGGCCGATTCGGAGATCGTGAAAACCGTCGCACGGGCAGCAATATGGAACCCATCGGCGGCCGGAGAGAAGGTGGGCATCGCGACCGCGACTACGACCGACCACCTCGAGACGACGATGCCGGCCGAAAACGCGGCTACGACGGCGGCGGCTACGAGGATCCCCGGAAGTTGCGCCGATACTGAGTTACGCCCGCTAGGCTTCTGGTGGGTTGTTGACGCTGTCACTTGTCACTGATTCGTTCCCCTTTTACCGACTCTATGCGCACATGACTATTTCAACCAATCTCACCAAAACGCCTTTGGCATCTTCCAGCCACCCACCACACCACGGCCTGTATATGCTGGCCTAGTTTGTTGTCCCCTGATCGATGGGCGAGTGCGAATCTTACCCTTAGCTTTCGTGGATAACCGATTGCAGCAAGAGCCAAGTGTTTCTGGGACGGATCAAGGCGGAAGGTAAAAACATTCTCTCTATGTATTCTAATTGGACTCGGGAGGGCGGGAGTAGAGGGGAGGGTAGAAGTCGAATTCAACGTAGCATGCACACAATAGCTGCGATACTCGAGGTAAGGTCAGAGGTAAGGACTTCGTGACCTGTTGACCGCGAAGCCGTCCCCCGATTCGGCCCTGGATTTCCCTAGGATTGGCGAATCTATGTATTACTTAGGAGTTTTCTGTGTCACAAAAGCGACTTTAGACTCGGCCAAAGAAAAGATGAGTCCGAAAGTTCATGTTTTTTGTTAATTGTGTCTTGTGTGTTTTTATATGTCATCCGGGGGCGTGTCTAGTCAACATGATGCCCTCCGTATCCCATGGCCCTCAACGCCGAGATCCCATAAAATTCCATGCTGGTATCAGTCATATGAACAGATTGTGTCAAACCAAAATCTCTAGCACCATTTTTGCCGGCCCTTAGGGGGTTCATCAATTCTCGTCAACGCCAGCCATGGCGTCAGTGTTGACCTCGATCACCTCTGAGGTAGCTGCGCTCCAGTATCTAGGACTCGTTAGTTTGCATGTACAGAAACAATGGGCAGAAAAAATAGGGAACTTACGCCTCCAACTTGACCTTGAACTCGCTCATGCACATGCCAAACAGCTTAAGCAACCTCGTCTGCCGCGAGTCCAGAATATCACCTTCTTTGCAGACGACGTACTCTTCGCCCTGGCCCTCCTCGTCACCGAGAACAACGCGGCCCTTGACCATACGGACGGGAACGCCTAAGCGGCGCAGCTCGGGCTCGATGGAGTGCTCAAGCGGCACATCGTTCTCAACGGCGACCTCGCCGGCGGTGGCGTAGACGATGCCAGTGGGGATGGAGAAGTTGCGGGAGGCGGGGACACCGGCGCGGGCGAAGTCGACGGGGGAGAGGTTGTCAAAGTAGGAGAGGATGAAGTCGACGGGGCGGTTCGTCATGATCAGGCCAACGTCGCCGGTAATGTGGCGAGTGAGGGCCTCGATGCCCGGGGCGATGGCCTCGGCGGGGGTCTGGCCGAGGGCCTTGGCCATAAGCTTGGTCTTGCCGAAGAAGAGTCTACAGCATTGGCGGTTAGTTTCTCACGAGAGGATCTCTCTGAAGACCAGCCAGGCAAGGCCGGGGTGGGGGAGGAATAGAGAGCATACCGGCAGTCGGAAAGCTCACGCCTCACGTCCTTGAGGTGGCTGTTGCGCATGTTGTCGACGCTGAAGACGAAGCAGTGCTGATACTCGGGAACGGCATCGCGGATGTTCTGGAAGAGCTTGTCCTTGTCTTCGCGGGTCTTCTTGGAGACCTGCGTCATGTGGACGACCTTGTTGCGTCTTGACTTAGGCATCTTGGCGGATTTGCGACGACAACGACGGGTGTGCGATTCGTTACTGCGACACTGCAGAAAAGTGCCGTGCTAAAGCTTCTCTTCCCCGGGACAAGGAATTCGACAGACAGCGCGAAGGGGCGAGGATTTGAGCGGCGCTGGGAAGAGGGCAAAATAGGTAGGATAAAAAAGACGAGGTTGCGGTTGCCGCTACACTGCACGAACTTGACTGATAAGATTGTGGAAAAATTTCGAGGCCGGGACCAAAAAAATTTGGGTGCGCGGTGGGACCCCGCAGGTGAGTGGTGCACTGACCGAGCAGTGGAAGCTCACCGAGATGAGAGCAGAGGACCTTGATGTTTATCTCTAAGTAATTAGCTTACCTGGTTAGTCATGTCACCAATGGCATTAAATCGGTCTAGCTAAATTATTCGCATCAGTAATTGGATCAGACGAGGTCTTTTCCAAGTATGCCACCTAATGACAAGTCATACTGATTGTTCTCCTACATGGAATTCGTGTGGCTTTCATCATGGTGACCAGCGACAAATGAGACGGGGAGCGTAATTTGAAGACGGGTGACGACGCATGCCTGATTACTACCATCGTCCGATCATCTGTAAATATTCGTGATATTTTATTACATACATATCTAGTGTACCTCTGTGGCGTATAAACCAGAAGCTTAAGCTCATGGACTGAATCCAGCGAGAGGCACTACCTTCGCGAAGACCAACAGCTGACAATGTGGAAGCAATCAATGAGAACCCTAGAATTTAAGTCAGACCCTAAGCATTTGTGTAAGATGCAATAACAGTATGATAGAAAATGCTCACAATGGACGGTCACCAGCCTCACTGCATGGGATGTAAACTGGGAGGCATGGAAGAGTTGTCAGCAGGGCTAGGTATATAGGTTAAAATAAATGGTCCTACTTTTAGTGAAGTAGCTCAACATCAACGCTTTTCAAGCGCCGCAAGGCACTCGAACCAAAACTTAGATTCTTCGGAATCCTTCGCTTTTTGCTCATGAGTTCGAACAGGACTTATTATGTCTTTTTTGGTAGGCCAAGCTCTCTAAATGCAACTTCCAATTAACATAAACTCAATCCAGTGGACGGATCATGCCTCAAAATAATTCAAAGACCCCTGGAACCGGTGGATTTTTTTTCTCTCTCTCTTACTGCCTGATTGCGCCCATGATGACAGAACAGTATTCCTAGGCCTCACCGCGAACCAATGACTCAGAGAGCAAAGCGTTCAGACTCAAGCGTGATCTCGCCCTCTTAATCATACACTATCAAATGAAGATAAGTTCCACCTTACAAGCTGGGTCCCGTAATTCGGTATTTCATCTAGGCTCCGAATCTCGGCCACATCGAATTGACGATGCTCCATACAGGGCAATATATTGATTGGCCTTGGGCACTTTGGCGCCAACCGGAGGTGTGGCAGGCTTTCCCGCGGGAAAGTCCCAAGTGGCTGATCGACAGTGGACCACCAACACCACGCACAAGCACTGGGTATCTTCTCCACGGGGTATTAATCGTGATGTCCAGTTCTCGTGTCATAGATGAATATTGATTATTCGTTAGGCCAGAGGACACTCGTAACTGTTCGGTAGTTCATCCGCTTGGGGCGCTCGGTTCTCGGGGTTCGGTCTCTGAGAAAGCTCTCTTCGAATCGAGTCAGAGTGACTAAGTATCCTTCATGATCATATAAATATGCCATCATAACCACGTTAAGAAACTCTGCGATGAAATTTATTCATCTCTTGGATTCGCAACTTTACGAACATTCTCACGGCCCTACTTGGTTAACCCGCATCTTCCAGGCCATTCTTGAGACCTCTGTGAACGACGACATTTACGACACTGAAGGCGACCCTTCAGTCAGGGCCCTTGAAGTCAGAGCAATGGAGCCCACCGGTAAAGAAGCGGCGTCATGGGTCGTCTCAGGTACCCAGGGGAACCAGATCTACCTATGTACCCACCTCACCCAACCGCCACATGTGCTTCTAGACCACCGCGCCCATATGCATTGCTGGGAGTCTGGGGCTTTGCCAGTGATACTTCCCACCAACGCGAGTAGTTGCTCTCGAGAACATCCCTCGCAGAAGCCCAAGCTATCTCGCAGTTTGTCCGCTCCTTCCCAGTACCAGAAGGCCAAAAGCACATCACCATGCACTTGGATCTTCGACGACGTTGTCGGCGAAGGAGTCGACCTCAGGGTTTATTAAGCCTGCTTTGACAGCGATCAATCTACCTTGCCAGGAGACCTGGCGCATCCATGGGTAGCGTCAATTTCGGAAGCAAGCCGTTCATTGAGCGCACCAAGTGGTACCGAACGATGTTCAGCGGAGGCACAAGGCAGCCCGGGCGTGATGGCGGCAGCGGCACTTGCGGCCTCGGACTACAGCTTGCCGCGGCTAGCATAAGTTCACGCCCTGACTGAATATACTGCTGAAAATATCTAGAAACTGAGGTTCACGGTGGATATTCTTGAGAAAGACTCGTTGCTTATTTAGACCTGTACAATTGAAGAACGCATTTTGCTAAATCATTGATGCAAACTTGAATAAAATGGTTACTTGCTCGTTTTAAGCTTGTCAAAGTTGAGAATTGGCTGTTAGATTTAACAGCTTCCACGTTCACACTCTTGGGTTGCCCGCTACTATACAGTTAGCCCTGGACAAGCTTACCAATGCTGCATCCATGACACTAATGATCACGATTCACCTCATTCTGTCTTCTCTGCTCATCCTCTCCAACAAGACATCTATAGCTAACACGATCTCAGAGTGACGACGGAGTGCGGGGTGATAGCTTGTGTTTATCCCCGCCGCGCGGGCCCCACAAAAAGCCGGCTTACAGCGGCTCCTAGGCGGGGTTGAAGTTTGGGGCATCCCGGTCAAGTTGCCCGCGGGAAACCAGGTCGATACCGCAACGAGGGGAACGCAGCGACTATGACTGGTTCTTTGATCCCCAGATGGGGCTGGCCTGTCTCCGATGCTTATCTTGGCTAGAACTGGCTCCCGGGCCGAACGCACGATGGCCGTAGGTGGCCGAAGTAGCTTCTGCATGATAAGGCGCATGTTTCGTGAGGATCAAAATCCGACCTACCGCCTCCTAAACATTCTTCTTTCCAAGCCGTGGCATTTTCAACTGTAGGCCTATCGGAGCAGAAGCCCCAACCAAAACCTCAACCAGACAATCATCAGCAAAGACGTCATGATTGAGAAGAGAATCGTCGTAGTGGGGTGAGTTGCAATTGATTGACCTCTTAGTCGGGAGGCGTTGCTAATGCTATACGTATAGGGCAGGTGTGGCAGGTGAGAGATTCGCTTCGGAACCAGTGTCCTCTTCTTAACGTTGCAGGTCTCACAACCGCGTTGCTGTTGTCCAAAAAGTCTGGTTATGAAATCACCGTTGCTGCCAAGCACATGCCGGGGGACTATGACATTCAATACGCTTCGCCTTGGGCAGGGGCCAATTCCATGCCGTGAGAAAGCCATACTTGGTCTGTCTTCTTGCGAGACCACGAAACTGACTAGACAACTCCTAGGGTTTCTGTAGGGGGTACAGATGCAGCAGAATGGGACAAGAACACATGGTTCGCGTTGGAAGAGCTGGCGCGGCATCACCCTGATGCTGGAGTTCACTTTCAGAGTGAGTATGACCTTTACTAGCGCTTGTGAAGAGCCGATATTGACCACATCCAGAGGCAAACATCTATAACCGAAAGAAGGATATCGGCAGTGACACGGCAAAGTGGTTCTCAGAGCTCCTCTCTCCTGACCCTTGGTGGAAGACTTTATTCCCTGACGTGGGTCCGCCGGCGGTTACGTTTGTAAAACTGCAGCTTACAAGTCCTCACAGTATAAGCAAATTCCCCAGGCGGAGCTTAGGATGGGCGTTGACAATGGACACCATTTCACGTCTGTCTGCATCAACACGGCAATTTACCTGCCCTGGCTAGTTTCTCGGTGCCTTCAAAACGGTGTGGTCTTCAAGCGCGCTGTGTTTTCACACATCACGGACGCTGCAGCTCGAGGCGTGCACCACAGCGGCCAGGCAGCTGATGTGGTCTTGAATTGCACGGGTCTAGGCTCTCGAAGCCTTGGAGGAGTTACCGATGAGTTGGTTTATCCTGCTCGGGGCCAGATCGTGGTTGTTCGGAACGAGGCGGATGAGATGGTTTCCGTCTCCGGTACCGACGACGGACCCGACGAAGCCATGTACATCATGACCAGGGCGGCGGGCGGAGGCACGATTCTGGGCGGATGTTACCAGAAGCACAATTGGGAGTCCCAGCCAGACCCTAGCCTAGCGCTGAGGATCATGAAGAGGTGCGTCAAAGCTTGCCCACAGTTGACGAACGGGCGAGGGATCGAACATCTGGATGTGATTCGACATGGCGTGGGGCTGCGGCCGGTTCGAGACGGCGGGGTTCGAATAGAAAAGGAGAAGATTGACGGGACGTGGGTGGTGCACAACTACGGGCATGGAGGAGCAGGATATCAATGCTCGTACGGGTGTGCGCAAGCGGCGGCGAAGCTGGTGGACGAAGCTAAACTGGGGCCGGAGAAGGCGAAGTTGTGAGTGAGGTTGAAGTTGAGGTTAGTTCTAGTAGTCTAGTATTTAGAGAGGGAACAAAGAAAGTAATAGTGTTTACTGTACGGAGTAGTTACAAATACAAAGCCGAATCCATGATTCAAAGGCGACCTGACGCACGGGCCATGCACGCGCCGCCCCGGAAGCAGCCAGCAGGCGGGCGAGGCTCGCGAGGGTCTGCCTCCCAAACTAAACCCAATCGGTGTGTGCGTGTGTTATTTTTTTCCCTTCGCACCTCCCGGGCCGCACAAACCACCACTGTCACAATCCAACACCATCTGCCTCTGCCATCTCCTCCAATCTCGTTGCCGAGACCCTCGCAAACCGCAAACCGCAAACCGCAAACAATCGCCCTGCTCTCTCCCCTCTCTCTCTCTCGCCTCGCCTCATCTTGCCCGTCCCGTCCCTCTCTCCTTTTTCATCTCTCCCATCTCCATCTTCCATTACTACTTCATCTTCATCGTCATCCTCCTGCCTGTCGCCACGAGGACTTCCTTTCAGATTGCCCTCCTTCCATCTGATTCCTGCGCTTCCGGTCCCTCGCCGCCCCTCCCGTTCTGCAGCCCGGCCTTTGTCCCCCCGATTTTGTCATCGGGCCTGCCCTCTTCGCCACCGTCGCCCTCCTCCCACCGCACCGCAACCGCACCGCCGCGCCGCACCGCCGTCGTCTTCGATCGGAATACATACTCTCTTCATCTCTTGCCCCTCTCCCAGAGACGCTTGAGCTTCTATCTTCCCGTCCTTTCCCTTGATCCGTCCACTCCTTCGCGACCATCCTCCCTCCCGCTGCGCTCGCGCCATCTGCTCCAATTTTCGGTCCTCAACCACTCTCATCCTCCACGTTGCCCTAGACTCTGCAGAGCCACACAGCCATCATGGCCTCCAACGGTAACTTCACCCACCAGGACCAGTACAAGGACTCCCCCGACCAACCGCAAACAGTTTCCCTCGTCGCTGCCTCCGACTCTTCCGTCACCACCGCTGGTAACAACAACCTGTCTAAGGATGAAGTTGGCTGGTACTTTGTCGAGCAATACTACACCACCCTGAGCAAGTCCCCCGAGAAGCTCCATGTATGCGCCATCTTCCCCTGCTTTATGCCATGCACTCTTTGCTAACTGGATATACAGCTCTTCTACGGCAAACGCTCTCAATTCGTATACGGTCTCGAGGCTGAGGTTGCCAACGTCTCGGTTGGTCGACAGGTATATTGAACCATTCATCATCAGTTCCGGGCCTCTCTAGCTAACCACATATCTGCTCAGGCTATCCAAGAGCGCATCAAGGCACTCGACTTCCAAGACTGCAAGGTCCGCGTTTCCAATGTCGACTCCCAAGCTTCCTTTGACAACATCGTCATCCAAGTTATCGGCGAGACTTCCAACAAGGCCGGCGAGCCCAAGAAGTTTGTTCAGACCTTCGTTCTGGCACAACAGCCCTCCGGCTACTTCGTCCTGAATGACATCCTACGATACATCGACGAAGAGACCGACGACGAGTCTGCCGAGGCTGTTGAGGAGACTGTTGAGGAGCCTGAGGCTGCTGCCGAGCCCGCTGCTCCTGTCGAGCCCGAGGCTGAGTCTGTTGAGGAGACCGAGGAAGTGGCTGCTGAGCTCGACCCTGAGGTTGTCAGTGAGAAGCTCGAGGAAGTGTCTACTTCTGTCGACGAACCTGCCGCTGTGAATGGCAGCTCCACCGAATCCCCGGTCGAGGAGACTAAGGTTCCCGAGACTAAGGATGCGGCTCCCGCCGACCCTGATACCGCCGCTAAGCAGCTTGCTGAAGAGGATGCCAAGGAGGCTGAGAAGCCTAAGGACCCCAGCCCAACTCCTGTCGCCAAGTCTGTTCCCCCCCCTCCCGCTACTGAGCCTACCGGTCCCCCTAAGCCCATGACTTGGGCCAGCCGAGCCGCTGCCGCTGCCGGTCCCAAGCCCGTCGTCCCTCTTTCTAAGACTCCTACTCCTTCTGTTTCTGGCCAGTCCCGAGCCCCCGCTCCTGTGGCTCCCACCTCGCAACCCGCTACCGCTCCTGCCTCTTCTGCTGCTGCCGCTGCGACCCCTGCCCCGTCCACGGAAGCCCCCAACAAGGAGGTTTCTGGCTGGCAGACTGCCGGTGTCGACTCAAAGCGACAGAACCGCCCTCAGTCCATCTCAGGTGCCCCGACTGAGAAGGAGGGCACTCTCGGATACGTCAAGTATGTGACTGAGAAGGTTCAGGAGGCGGACCTCCGAGGTGCCCTAGCCGCTCACGGCGAGTTGACCTACTTTGACATCAACCGTCAGAAGGTACGTGACTTAATCCGATATCGTCGCAACGACCGCTAACCATAATTTAGAACTGCGCGTTTGTCGAGTACAAAAGCCCTGAGGGTTACCAGGCCGCTGTGGCCGCCAACCCTCACACTGTGAACGGCGAGAATATCGTTGTTGAACCTCGCCGTCCCAAAGCTAATGCCTACGGAGGCAGCAGCTACGGTTCCACTCGAGGAGGTGTCTCCGGTCGTGGCCGCGGCGGTTTCGAGGGCGGCCGATCTGGCAGCCAGGGTCCCCGAGGTAACTTCTCTGGCCAGAACCGAGGACGCGGTGGTGCTCCCCGAGGCCGTGGTGGTGCCCAGGCCAACACCAACACCGCCAGCCCCAGCGCCGGCACCACCACTGCCTAAAGAATCAACACATATTACCGTAAACCAAAGGTTAGCGGTACGAGGCTAGCTCCCGGCACTACTGATTGAGATGTTGGCAGTTGGTGAATCAGATAGGGAGCGAGATGGCGATGCTAGGATGAGCACCGCAACCAGGTCAGAGGGCAGATATTGCCATAATGACAAACTCATAACACCAAAGGAAATATGGAAGGGTTATAGGACGAATAGGGAGGAGTGGAGTTGGGCATTCCCTTTGGAGGGAGTCGGAGTTGGAGCCGGAGTCATGTTTGTTCGTTTTTTTCAGTTTTCGCCGCTTTGCGCGCTGCATCTGCATCTAATCCTCCCCAACCGACGATTTGGCTCATGGATTCAGCAAAAAAAGGGGAAAAGGTCCTTGGCTGGGAGCTCGGATTTTGGCATCATTACTACCTAATGGCCGTGTATATTTTCACAAAAAGCGAAGGGAACGGGGAATAGAGGCTGGAGTCGGATGGGGCACACAAAGGGCGAAGGGCGAGATGACGGACGGGAGCATAAGGATAGGGAACTTAGAACGAAAGAGGCCTGGACAGGCCCGGCTGGAAGCAGGTCAGAGAGGAGCCATATCTGTACGTTCTACTGTTGCAAAATAATCATCAGTACATTTGGTTTGAGGGGAGTTTGGCGGAACAGTGAGGAGAATTTGGGCAAAACTGATACCAACAAAGTTGAATGAACATTGATACAAAAGTTGGTGATGACAAGGCGAGACGAAGCTAGGTTGAGTCATGCTAAGCCGGTTCGGAGCGAGATGAAATTGGTGCCAGCAAAATCAAAGCAGTTCAGTGTGATGGATGGAGCCATGACAGTTAGCAACTTGGCAGCATGATAAATCAGTTCATAACAAATGAGAAACGAGACCGGGGACGCCAAGCTCGTGGGTCCAAGTGGTCGAATGGATCGTTGTACGTAGCACGAGAGTTGTCATGAATGGCCCTTTGTAGTTGAGTGAAGGACTTTTGTGGCCAAGAAAAACGTAATGATGTGTTGACTGACCGGCTGTTGGTCGGGGTGGTCCGGGGGGTTGGCGCCGGGGCGTCGGGGCCCTCGGGTCTCGGAGGGGGTGGATAAACCCACCGCCGGGAAGGGAGGAGCCCGAGAACAAAGTTCCGTTACGACCTTCTCAAAGCAGTCAAAGGGTTCGAGGGAGAGAAAATAGTACCATATACAGATGTCAGGGAGGGAGGCTATGGGCTCCGGTTGTAGTTTCGAAAAGAGGGAACAGGCCGGGTTTGCGGTTTGCGGCTCTCCGGGCGAGTCAGGCGGCGTCTTGTTGCCGGAGATCCGGGGGAAGATTTAGATGATCGGTGGGGTGGTTGGGAGGAAGGTTAAAAAGGACCCGAGAGCATGCATTGCACTGATGCAGAGAGGGAAGGGTAAGATGGGATATGAGAGATGGGGGGTGGAGGCGGGGATGGAGATGGGCATGGGCAGCCAGGACGGCAGACGAAATGGGGATGAGACGAGGATCGACATCGAGGCAACATGGCTTGGTGTTGACTGCCTACCATGGAAAGTGGATGGGCTCCGGTAGACTGACTGACTGACTGACTGACCACCTTTGATTTTGATGGTTGCGTGGGCTGTAAGCAATTGCAAGGTGCTACTAAAAGTACTGTACATAAATAGTCGGTCTGTGATGAGGTCGGGATGGGGAAGTGAAAGGGGCGTGCGTGTTGTTGGTGGTGTGAAGATTCCTAGTCTAGACTGCATTACTCCGCAGACGGTGAACTACTAGTTAAGTATCTTTACAGACTTCGGATTCTGTCAGCATGGATGCTTCCATGATGGATGTATCATGTCTGAGATATCTTGAGCCAATGTCATGCTGTGCGACGACGCAGGGTTGAAACAAAGGCTTATTTTAAATCAGGAGTCTACCGCCGATCCCGCCATGTCGCCAATGCCTACGTATGGATAGATCAAGGACCATCCGGGGTGTTTAGTCAGTCAGTCGGTCGGTCTGTCCGTCCCTCGTCACAGTCGCATCTTTAACAACGCATGCCCCGGCAGCGGGAAGAGGTGGGTTGCATCCCACTGCGGCTGTGGGCGGTAACTAGCCGTGAGTGTGGCAGTCTCAATAGAGTCGGGCCTGTTAATTATCCCCGTAAGACGGAGTAGTTTTGTTATTCCCAGCGCCCGAGCGAGACGGAAGGGTAATCAATTATTCATTATTCGCACCTGGGCTATGAATAACGGCATGCTGCGTTCGTTGTCTGCTACACAGCACAGCCAGCCGGCGAAAAGATCTGTCGATGGCGGCGGGCCGCATGATGCGTCGGAGTTAAGGTCCAGCGGGAGCGGGTGTGAGAAGAGAGGAGAGGGGAGCTCTTGGACGATGGACACGGACTATACTATGTACAACGGTGAATATAGGCGAAGAATATCGTGTGCCATGAGTTTTCCTCATTTACCCTTCTCCTTATGCCTGTACCTGTATTTCCTTTGAGTGATGATGCGGGTCAAATCTTAACAATACGGGATATCCAGACAAAAAAGCCAAAGGTGCGTGAGAAAAGACGGCCTAATGTCAATTCCGCCTTCGGCGTACTTCGTACAGTAGCACTAGGTACGTTGAAGCAGGCTGTGGTGCGCGCTCACTGTGCTTGTTTTGGTTGGTGCCAGGGGGTGGGCTGCACTTCTTTTCAAAGGTGCCAAGGGCGCGGCAAAAGTTCCTCTCCCAGCAGCTTGGGCCATCAGGACCCGGGGAAGGGGGAGAGGCCGCGTCCCCTCCAGCTATTAGTGATCATCTTCAAAGCAGAATCGGCAGCAATGAATAGGGACCTTTTTTTTTTTTGGGGGTTTTTCTTAGTCGGAGTCTCTAGAAGGTTTTGCCGGAATCATCGAGATCCGCCCGCGAGATGAGGTCTGCTTTGACGCTGCAGATCTATGAAGGACGATGTGATTTAAAACAAAGCCTCCAGTTGCTGTTAGTGCGTGGTACGTACTGCGTAACTTAGTCAGTTTTGCCATGTGTTTTCATGAAGAGATCTGGGCTTGGCTGGACCCAGCTTCCAAGCCTTCAAGACGATGACTTGCAGCATGGAGGGCCGGAGGGCCAGAGGCACACCCGGAGCCCAGTCGAGACTCCCGGCCGAGAGACAGAGAGTCTGGAAGTACGTATAGACTTTGTTGGTTCAGTCACACCGGTACTGGCACTGGCTGGTAACCCTGTCGAGTTACATTCTGACGCGTCCTGCTAACATTAAAACAGTGGTTCTCGGCATGGCACAATTCCCAGTATCACGGTACTACTACTTGTACGAAGTACGTATGGTCTGTTGCTGTGTAAGCGTAAAGAACGGGATAACGACGCACTCCCGTCCTCCGGACCCGTGCGCCTCGTGATCACGACACCATGTACGATCAATGCCTCTAGGAGTAATCGCCGCGACGGGCCTCAGGCAATCAATCAATCGATCTCCAAGCAAAAAAACTTCGCTCCAGGCCCCGTCCGCCGTCCGCCGTCCCGTAAGCCGTGCCGCAACATCCGTGGTGGGAATACTCACCTACCCGTCCAGGCCTAGCGGCAGTCCTCACTCGTGCCCTGCGCGGGTAGTGCGCACCCTTTTCCTTTTTCGTTCCCCACAGCACCCAGCAGCGTTGGAAACAACGGGCAAGTCAAGGCAGGCGCAGCAACAGCGAGTCGGTACCTAGTCCAAGGTAGGAGCGTGAATTGAAAGGGAAAGAAAAAACTGACAGGAAGGTACATACGGCCGAGGGCGACACCACAACGCCGCTCCTGCCCGGGCCAGCCTGTCAAAGGACCGGTGGCCCCCCCCCTGGCGGGGCACGCGCGCGTGGGACCCATTGCTCTTTCCTTCCCCTCTGCGGTGCTTGTGGGACCGCGCCCGGGGGACCTTTTGGCGGGAATGGGGCCGGGGGTCGGACCTGCCCAGGTTCCCAATTGGCAACGAGCCGGGTTCAAGCCGTTACCTTCCAGTCCAGGTTGCTTCCATTCTTTGCTTCCCCATCCCCCAGTCATGGCTATGTGCGTGATTGATTGATTGATTGATTGATTGATTGAGTTGAGACACTGGAGTGTCGTCTCGATGGTGAGTGAGCGTCTGTCTGTCTATCTGCCTGTCTACTCTATCGGCTGTCGCAGGCAAATCGGCCAAGTGCGACCGAGACCGCGCCTTCGCCGACGGTACACGTACCCGGAGGCCGTCTCGTCCGTCCGTCGCATCGTACTGGGCCCTGTCACAAACCCGCTTCTGGCGCATCACCACCTCGCTCGCTGCGGCCTCGGTTCCCTGAGATTATCCACAGAGTCGAAACTTGGAGAGAGGAGGGAAAAGCCCCCGTCGGCGAACATCCGACAAGCCATCATTTGATGCGACTGCTATGTACAAGATTTGACGGTCCAAGACGAGACTTGCCGCTGGTCTGTAATAAGACATAAAGACTGCCCAGACGTGCGGCTCGCAGCCACCCCGGGTGGCGGCTCCATCGCATCGGAATCTCGCCGGTCATTGGTGACGGGAAGTTGGAACAAACTAAAAGTAGAGACAAACCAATCCGATCATCAACTTATCCGGCCAGATTGATCAAACCGCTCGCCACCCCCCGTGCCGGTTCTACGATCCACACCCTCTTCAGGCATCACTCTGTTCGTACTCTGCTCGCTCTAAGTTAGAAGCCTCCAGGATCGTCCTCGCTTTTCTCCGGCCTCCATGCGGGCTCGATCTCTTGGTTCTCCCACACCACTCCCCTCGCTCTCGACGACATACGCCCCTGGCTCTTCTCCGTCTTGTCCACCTCCGTCCACTCATCGACCGTCTGCTATTCGTCTTCGTCTTGGTCGTCGCCGCCGCCCTGACCCTGCGATCCTAGTTTCGAACAAAAGAGCCGCCGTGTTCCACGCCCCTTCCATCCCATCTCCATTCCCATTCCCATTCCCAGTCCCATCCCCATTTCCGTCCTATCCCATCCTACGCCGACTGCGACAACGAATGGCCCGTCGCGTCCGCCCTCTTCAGTCGTCACTCAAACCCGTTTTCCCCGTCCCCCGTTCCCGTCCTGCTCGGCACACTCCCCCTTCAGGCCTCCGCTCAACCCCCCTGGTGCTTGTGCCCTTCCTTCCTTCCTTCCTCCACGGACGACCCTCGTTCGCCTCGGCTCCACGCGCTGACTGTCCGCTCGTCGTCCTTGCTCCTCTGTTGGCTCGCTCGCTCTCTTACTCCTCTACCTCTCCACTGAGTTCCAGAGCGGGTCGTTATGATCACTCTCTTCAGCCTGTCGCCCTCTACGGAGACTCCTGCGGCAACGGTCCCTTGAGTCGCACGCCCCCAAACCCTTCGACTCATCCCGCTCATTCCACTCCGCTTCGATCGGCCGCCAGACGTCTCGACGCCCTCGTATATAACCCCGAACTCCCTCCATGGAACCCGGCGGGGTCCCGGCCGAGGACGATGGACCATCCCCGACCGATTCTGCGTCGCCGCCTCCCAGGCGGCGTGTCTCGATGGAAGAGGACATCTTCTACCAACAGATCATGACCAGCCCTCGTCGTCCCTCGCAGCCTCCCCCATACCAGCGCGATTTGCTTACGCCATCTACCTCTCACCAAGAGAAGGAATCCAGGAAGGGAAAAGAGGTCGCGGCTGGTGGGGGTGGCTTCGAAACCCACTACCCAGACACTGAACAAGAGGAGGAAGAGCTGCCCAAATACCAGACTTCAATAGCCCTAGAAGGCGTCTTCTGCAAGAAGCAAGAGATCGAAAACACCACAAAGAGAGCCGAGGATCGACAATGGCACACCGTGTACGTCAAGCTGAACGGAACCGCACTCAACATCTACGAAGTCAAGAAGGCCTGGAGCTGGGGGAGGACCCGTGACGATGGTCCATCTATCGACCCCGACAACCCGCCCTGGATCAAGAAGTCGAAGCTCGAGAGATCCTACAGTCTACTTTACGCCGACGTCGGCATCGCTGCAGACTACAAGAAGTGAGTCGACAGTTGCGCTTTCCACGACTCACGAAAAGCCCCGTGGTGACTGGTGCTAACCTTTTGCCCCTGCTTAGGCGTCGGTATGTCATTCGTATTCGCGCGGAGACAGATCAATTCCTTCTTTCCTGTGTCGAGCTGAGCACATTTATCAAGTGGCTGGAGGGCTTCTTTGCAGCAATCGATGTAGCCACCCCCTTGGATGATCGGGATTTCCCCCGTGACATGTCTATTCCTCGAATACAGCGCATTCGCTGGTTTCGTGGCCAGGATCCAACCCCGACCACAGTCGATTTGTCGGAACTTAACCTAACGGAACATCCCGACGAAGCCTCTTCATCTCAACTCGAGCGCCCGTCATCCGCTCATTCCTCCGTGATACCACCAGAACCCCAGACAAGGATAGAGCCGGAACCAGAAGAGCCGGCAGGATCCCAGACACGGATAGAACTCGAGCCAGAAGAACATCCAGAACCGCCACCGCGAATCGACCCAAACTACCGCCTCAGCACAACATCATATCCCAACCTCGCTATTGACCCTGGCTCGGGCAAATGGTTCCCAGAGCATCGGTGGTCAAGGGCTCACGATATGCTCTACGCCAAGCTATGTTACAGCAATCTTCTTTTCAGGAGCCCTCGAAAGTCCAACTACATAATCTCCAAAGGCAAGCAGTGGTATGTGGATTGGTCAACAGGTCGCATGGTCAGGGTATTACCCCCAGAATATGGCGAGATCGACTACTTCGGGCCTTGGCAGGTGGTTCACACGGAAAACAGGAGGATATAGAGTTGCACGGTTCGCAAGGCACAAAGACGAACGCTACGGTCCATTTACGGTTCATCATTTCCTACTTTACGTACCTCGGAGCATTTCTATCACGGTCCCAGGGGCATTCCAACAGCGGTATCTGAAAATCACAGCATCAACATCACTTATCGTCATTCCTCATACACATCGCATACACAACGCATACCGAGCTGCATCATCTACTCTCCCCAAAAGAATTAGTATCCCGAAGACACCCACCTCTCACAATACTTCATGTGGCCTAGTGGCCAAGCCCTCTCCAAAGAAAGGAGACCCGCCAATCTCACGATGGCGACTCCTGACTACAAGAGGCACACGGGCTATTTCCTTGGACTTTCTTATTTGGTTGTGTATATCTTTGCATATCCGGCGCGTTCAGGGGTGCATAAGCCATCTTGGCAGGGATCTGACGTACAACATGGGCGGAGTTGAATTTCTTCTTTGCTTCCAGCCTTTTTAACACCTTTATGGGAGTTTGGGGCCACATGCGTTTTGCAAGGAAACTGGTTTCCTTCTCTAACAGCGTGTCTTTTGTATATATCTACAACATTGGCACGCACGGCGTGGCCTGTACATAAAAATGAACGAATCGAATCCCGAGAAGTGCAAACACATATGAGCTTTGTAGTGATTAAAATGCATTGTAACCCAAGTGCTACAAGATGACCAGCCTGTAACGACATAGCCTCGTTCAACTAAAAAGAAAATTGGTATCATTAACATAGCCTAATTCATTTCCTCAGTTCAAATCCTAAATTCCCGTTCTCTTCCTAAAGAACTTTTTGTCCTCGCATAAATCGAAGAATCGTACATTGCTGACATACCCCATCCATCAGAAGATGGCTTCAACACGGTCACAACTTTTGCGCCCCCGCCGCTTCCACAGCCGCAAGTCCCTCCCTCGTCTCGGCAGCGAGGTCATCCGCGATAGGACGGAGCGCATCGTTTGCAACGCGTACATCACCAACAACGGCATCGAGGCGGTCAAGCAGCGCGGCAATCTCGGCGCGCTGGCGGCGGACCTCGTCGTACAGCAGGGCGTTCTGGGACTGCGTCGTCTGCAGGCGGGCGTTGAGCTGGGACTGGTGGGCGGTGAGGGCCGGGTGCAGGTGTGCGGCGAGGATGGCGTCGGGCGGGAGGAGGTGAGGGCTGTTTTGGTTGTTGTCAGACCGAGGGTTAGGGTGTGGGCGGGAAGAAAGAGCACATACGGTGTTGGTGGTGTGGCGTCGGCCGTGGAGGACGACGATGATTCGGCGCGGCGGCGGGAGGCGTCGCTGATGAGGCTCTCGAGGTCGTTGAGCTTGGGGACGACTTGTCTAGTAACCATGATGTTTTCGAATTCTTTCTGTAAGCTTGGAATCAGCCTCTTCTTTCTACACCCGCACTTACTTTGCTTCTCGCCGTGACACCCATCATCTGCACAACCCCCGGACAAGAACCACTTCAGGGAACAAAGAAGCAAACTCACCTCACACTTCTCCCCCAGCTTATCCACCATCTGCCCCTGGACCTGCCTCAGCACGCCCTCGGCCCTCTTCGCCACCGTCGGATAGCAGCCGGCAAAGTTCTCCCACGCCAGCTTCCCCAGGGTTCGCTTCAGCCGCTGCGCATAGAGCTCCTGCAGGCGCGCCGCGCGGGGGCCCGGTGTCACGGCCGTGTGGCGCGGGGGGAGCGGCGGGGAGGCCGGCGCCTCGCTGGGCTGCTCGTCCCCGCTGTGGTTGGCAGCGGGCTCTTCTTCTGTGGCGGGTTCGGCGACTGGGGGGTCTTCGCTTTGCGATTGGGGCGCCATCGTGGACGGGGCTGCGAGGTCGCGGTGTCTGCGACGGGGTGAGGACGGTGGTGATGATTGAGTATGGTGGTTTACGGTAGGAGACGCGACGTTGATAAGAGTGACGCGTGGGGTAGCTTATCGCACGTGTTTTCAATTAGACTGGTGGCGTTCTGGTGGCGGTGCCAGGGAGCCGGGTGTGGCGTGCAGCTTGCTGGTGTGTGCACAGTGAGCGCAGGGATCAGGCACACTGGAGGGGCATACAGGAGGCGGCCTGATAGAGATTCTAGGTATAAGTTTCTTGAATTTCTAAGGAAATCGACTTGTCAAAGTCAGCGTTTCTGTCTCCGTGTTCCAGTCTCTCAGCTTTCTCGTACAAATAAACGTCCTGTTTCCGCGTCGTCATCGAGACATAACGGTTTTCCCCCAAATGTCCCAGGTAATCATACATGCCCGGATCTTGTATGCCATTGATCCAGATATCTCCCATCTCGCGCGGCCCTGTCACGTCTTGCGTGTGCATAACAGATCCTTCTAGCCAGAAAAATCTATAGGGTATCGGCATCGAACAAAAAATCCGAGAAAAACCAGCTCCCTCGTCATCGAGTCGTCCCGTTTCAATTCGCCGTCAGAATCGCTGCGGCATCAGGGGATGAGCTGTGGTCTCGCGTACCGCTATTTCGTCGTCTCTCCCGTTCTTCATACTTCTTCCGGTCAGCTTCCTTCTGCCGCTCATGGCTCACATATGTGGCATATCGCAGTGTGCCCAAGGTAAGTACTGCCATAAAAAGGATTCCCAAGACTGATCGCCGGATCAAGATCCACCGAACAGCTTCAATGTCCGATTTGGCATCGCTGCTGAGTAGGATGCTGATCTTATAGTTGAGTTGCTGGACCTGTCTTATTGTTAGATTCAGATATGCCCAATATATCCAGCATCGTGGTAACCTACAGAGCTCTCGACGGTGTTCTGCTCCTCTCTGACCACCATCTTGCGATCATTGAACATGCCTCGCACATTGTCGTTGAGCGTCAGCGCCTCCTGGTTTAGCGACTGCGTCAAGATATCCACCTCATGCTGCAGGTGCGTCCGCTGTTGCCTGAGTTGCTCCTCCGCCAATCGTCGATTGTTTTTTATCTCTGTGCTCAACTCAGAACAGGCGGCTGTGAAGAGGTATGTCTCCTTAAGTACAACTGTCAGCAGCCAGAAACCACTCAAGTGTTCTATCTCACATTCTCCACGTCACTCTTGCTGACCAAGCTCGATTGCGCAATATGTAAGTTCTGGTCCAGCATTGAGCGGATTGCCTTCATGGACGTCGTTGCTTGCTCTAGCGAGTAGCCTCCATCTTGAAGACGCCTCACAAGCGAGTAGCTGTCAAAATGGTGGACGTATGGCGGTGGCGACATAGTCGGACCCTGCTTCACAATGGTCTCTGGAGGTTGCATGTGAAGGACCTCCTCAAGAGGCCCGCTGTGTTTGGCTTCCTCCCGAGCCTTTCGAGCTCGATCCTCCTCGGAAATATGTTCGGCGTTCGGTTTCTGCAAGGCATCACTCGATGCTTGACTAGACTGCGCGGGGGCGTTTTGGGCGGCGGCCGAGATCGTCGGCGTGGAATCGGAGGATTGGGCCGGTTGCTCGGTCGGGTTCGCAGGTTGCTGAGGGGCAGCACTCTGATGAATCTCCTCCTTGGCTGGTGCGACCTCAATCACTCTTGGTAGGTTATTGAGAGGCTTGGGCTTCACGGTGCTCAATATTGGAGGTTCAACTGCCTTCCCCCGCCTCCGGGCAAAGGTGCCTCTATGCCTGGCGAGCCCCGCGGCGCGAGGCGGCCCCCCTGCGCGAACGGAGCGCAGCACATGCGGATAGAGGAACGTCAGCCGTGCGGCGGCCGTCATTGCACTTGCGGGCAGGGTGCAGGCGGGAGGAGAGGATGGCGAGGGGAGGTCGACAGGCGGGAGTAGATTAGGTTATCGGGATCGAGTCGGACGAACCATGAGGACCGCGGCGCTTCGGGATAGCTAGCTGGTGTAAGAGCGACGATGACCGAGAGACGATCAAAGATTCCCGGATGAGGGACAAGCTACGGGGCGGAGCCGGCAACTACCGTACCTGCCCAAGTTGCCTTTAGTGGGGCTTGGCACTCTGCACGTGGCTGGCGTCATCTTACCGGGAAAGGATCAATTACGTGATGTTAGCCAGGCCGCGATAACTTCATTACCCTAAACTAAGCCCACGATCTGATGGACAAAACTAATAACCAAAGCCACCAAAGGTCCTCAAAAAAATCAATTATGCGTTTATAAGATATATTTGCAATGACCTAGTTCAGGAGACTTAGATATAGAACTTTACTGGATTCGCTGTTCGTGAGGCTACTGCTGGGTATCTAGTGGACAGCTCCTCATCATAACATTACCAACATCGTAGACCTTCACACTACTGGGTGGCGCACAACTCAAAGACATCACTCCATCACCATCCAAAACTCCCCGTCTTCTTCTTCATGAACAATCTTCCATTCCCTGGAACCTCTATGAACAATCCCACCCCCCTGCTCTAGGTCTCACCTCCCCGATCCCAGCCCACAACCAAATCCATTGCCATCCCATTCCAGTCAAAGACACCCGCTGAATGCGACGTTTTCCCATGATCCCTGATTTCTCCGTCCATTTGGCCGTAGTCTAGTGCCCCAGTTGACCAGTTCTCTCCCATATTTCCACCGATCCGCTGCATTACTCACAACCCGAATAACCCAGTACTGTAAACAACAAGCAAAACCCCACAAAAGGTAACGAAGCAAATAACAATAACAATACCCATATCCCAGCACTGCATTTTTTTGTTTCTCCAGTTTCCCACCAATAATACCCCCGTTCAAGCACGAGAGTAAAGTCCGTCATCTCGGGATCCCCCGACCCACCGGCGGCTTGATAAATATCCAGAATCGAGACTTTGTGCATGTGCAACCGAATATCTCCGAAGAGAGCCGGGCAAGGATATCCTCCTCGCCCTACCGCGCTGTATTAGTGAATCATGTAACGATATCATATAATCCATGTGAAGAAGGTGTGTAGTGTGCTTGGATGCTTTTTATGTTGATTCCCAGGGGACCGTCTTGACGTGTGCGTTTCTCACATGCAACGATCCCGGGCTAACGTCATAATACAAGTTATGAAAGGAACTGGCCACCCAAAAGGGCCTAGAATGTAGTGTTCGAGCCAGTGGGCATTTATGTCTCGTTGTCCTGCACCTGAGGGGTGACGGCTTGCGTAACAGGGGCCTTGGTTGCCCCGTCATCAGCAGGGACTCCCACGGCGCTCGCGCTCGTGCTGGGCGGGCTGCTGCTCTGGGGACTGTTGGTCTCGTTGGTGAGGGAGGGCGTAGGGGCCGATGAATCCAGTTGTAGCCCGTTCGGTCCTGTCTTAGCCATGGTGCTGCCGCCGCTGAGCCCGAGCAGCTTCTCGAGAGCCTGGAGCTGTCGCGAGGTTCCGCTCTTCTTCAAGCTGAAGTACTGGGGCTTGATCTCCTCAACCAGTAGCTCCCTCTCGTTGCCCTCAAGTTGTCCGAGTAGCTTTTCTGCATGGGTGATTAGCGAGCAGCCAGTGCGTTGTGCAGTATTAAAACTTACGAATCACGTAATTGCCATACTGATCCCTCATCATCTGCTGAAGAGGGCTCGTTCCGTCGCTTCCGACAGCTGTAAGCTGCACTCGGATGTCTGTCCGCTGCTGGGGCGACCCGTACTCGATGCACTTCTCAACAACGTTAGACGCAAACTTATGCTTCGACAGAGTTAAGAGCTGAGACATGACCAGCTGGATAATTTTGGCTCGGTCCTCGGGCTTTCCGTTCTGTATGACATGCTGCGTGACATAATTGCCATACTGATCCGTGATAAGGATCTGAATCGATCCGTGAAGCTCAGCCATAATATTGGCCTTGTCGTCTTCTGTGCCGTACTCGAGCATGCGTTGAATGACGCGGCATCCATAGGCATGGGAAGCAAAGCCCGTCACATGACTCCTGAAAGCTGCCATGATGAAATCAAGATGCTGGCGTGGCACAAGCTCGATGATTTTCTGGACAACATGGTTGCCATTCTGATCCCGGATGACCCTGACAATCTCAGACTCTAGCTCTTTGGTCAATTCGGCCTGCTGCTCTACTAAGACATGCTCCAAAGCCTATATAAAGTTAGCAATCTGTCTCAGGGATTGATGAGATCCCACGTACCTTTTGGACCACCCGACAGGCATACACCTGCACAGACAAATCAACGACCTTGCCCTTCATCTTCTCCGCCAGAACCTTCTTCTGAACTTGGTTTCCGTGTTCAAAGAACTTCTGGATGACGTAGTTGCCAAACACATCCTTCATGAGCTGGATGGCATTGGGTTCAATTTCCCGGAATACCTGGTCCTTTTCGTCGCTGTTGGCAGTCTCCAACTTCTGCTGAATGAACCTCGACCCGTGCTGATCTCCGCTAAACTCAACTACGTAGTTATAGATGTCCTTGAGTTCGTACCGCTTGTTTGACTTGGAGCTAAGTCTGAACTCGTCAAGCAAAACACTGCGGGCGCCCTTGGCTGGGTCCTGGTCCCGAGCTGGTCGGATCGGCACATTTCCCCCCAGGCCATAACCAGCGGGTAGTGGAGGAAGGCCATACCCAGGAATCATGGGGTGGCGGAAGCCCTGGGTGTAGGGATCGAGGAAGTTGGGAGGATACTGAGAGGCGAAGTTGCCGTAGGGATACTGGTTGGGATAGTAGGATGGAAACTGAGGAGCGTACTGAGCCGGTGTTCGTCGTTCATGCTCGGCAGACCTCGGATCGCGGGATGGAGGACGACCGCTCCAGGGGTCAGGAGTGGGCGCGTAGCTTCTTGGGCTGCTGTTTTGCTCAAGGCGATAGCTGGGTGCGGGAGAGATGCGGTCGACAGAACCCCGCTTCATGGCATGAAATTGGGCTGCTAGCGGATCGGATCCCAAGTCGATGCTATTGCTGAACCGAGACGCGGCAGCCTCGTTGACCCAGGATTGAGAACCGGGATTCATCTGGAAAGGCTGAGACGCCGGGTTGAAGGTCGAATTGCCAGAGGCAGCAGCGGCGTTGTCTAGAGTCACCCGTCGGGCGAACTGCATTGACAGATCGTCATCAATCTGCTTGTTGTTGAAGTTGAAAGCCCGCTGGTTTGCCGACTGATTCTGGAACGAGGTCGAATGGGTAGGCATTGGTCGTTGAGACTGGATGGAGTTGCTGGGTGTGTGGCCTCGTCCGTGGCCGTACATCTCAGGGAAGGCTGGGGAGCCCTGAGATTGCCGCGAGGGAGGAACACTCGAGTCACGGGCCGAGCTATAGCCAGCGATCGAGTCCATGTATACTGCATCCTGAGGACTCCGCTTCTGTTGAGCGAAGGCGACGCTGTGTCCGTTCGCCTCATCCTGGAAACTCTTGCCGTTGAAGCCGCCCTTCTTCATTCCGATCGTAGTGTGTGTGGGGTCGAAGAAACCCGAACCGTTGGTGATGCCGCCATCTCGTGTCCGGTTCGGCGATGTGCTTGTCGATCGAGGAGGGTGCTCGTTGTTCCAAGGGCTGGCGCCCCAGGCGACATCGGCTTCAGAGTTTGCGTTGAGCGCGCTCGATCCTGAGGGGTTCTCGTCGGAATCTGAATTGTGGGTGAGCGCTGGAGGGGCCGAAGGTAGCGGGACGAGGGCATAGAACGGACCTTTGGAGGCAATGGAGCGATCCCTCGCATTGGAGATGGATGCGGACCAGATATTCTTGTTGGGGTAGAGGTTAGAGGCTGGGAAGGCAGAAGCAATGGGCTGCTGCTGCTGCGACTTGTCACTTGAACCGGCTTGCATGGTGAAGTTTGGGAATCCCCTCGACCGCGTCTAGAATATGGGAAGAGAATAGTTAGCATGCGACCAAGCAATTGTACAGCGTCGCGCGGTGATGTCCCCGTCGTGGAGTCTTTTTTGGGGGGAGGGTCAACAGAGCAAAAGAGCAGGTACGTTGGTCTTTTTGTCCTGGACGTGGACTCGAGGCCAGGGCGAATCAAGCCTCCGGCCAGTTGTGCGCTAGTTCGGCGCATGGTTGAGACACACGAGCACTGTGACGTCGCATTCCAGGCTCTGGGAGTCTGGGCTCCAGGCCCTCAGCAGGGGGATGGCGGGTAGCCAAGGGGCGAAGCCGGGGACAGCACCGAAAGAAGAAGACTTACCGCAGTGGTCATGATCGGGGATAGGAAGAGTCGTCTCGTCGGGCGCGGAGAAGATGGTGGACGGGGACGGTTTTCAGCGGTGTCGGAACGAGGTTTGGCTGGGGCTTGTTGGTCTTTCGTCGAGGGCGGCCTTGGCTGGCGCAAGGGAGGATTTGGTTTTAGAGCGGCAGGTGGGCTTGCTATGGTGCTGGGCCTAGGCTCGGCAGTGGGACGGACGGGGCCAGGAACGGCCAGTTGCAGGCCACTGAACGAGACAAGACGCGCTATCGACGCTGGGCGACGCTGCGATGGCTTTTGAGGCGGCTCCGACAAGACTGTGGGATTTGTTCTGCCGCAGGATCGGAATGTTCCCGGGGCGTGAGTGCGTTGCGGGAGTGGTTGTGTGGTTTGACGAAGATGGTGGGAGGTGCTATCGACAAAATGAGGTATGGATGGATTTAAAAGTTCTAATAGGTAAATCCCGAGCAGGTGTCAGCACAGTCTAAAACCTGGGTGGACACCAACAGCCGCTCGTAGGCCACCAGGTTACAGGGCATTGTGGAGGCGACGGGACCAAGGAAAAGACGGGGTAGCATTTGCGGGCTGGGTTGGTAAGGCTGATGTCGAGCGTCCAGTGTCCAGGCGGACCAGGCGGACCAGGCAGGGGGTGCCAGACGACTTAAAAACACAAGCGACGGGAGTTTGGGAACCCGACCAGATCGGTATCTGCATCTGTATCTGTCTGCAGGGAAGTACTCACCGACAAGATTTCCTTGGAAACGCGTTGTAGCAGCAGCGGTAGGGAGTCAATGTAGATTAGTGGCGGTGGTGGAAGTTGTGGAAGCGGTAGCGAAGGCTGTCGCAGGAGTAGCAGTCGCAGGTGAAGCAGCCGCCAGGGTTGTTGACCAAACTCTTCAGCCTCAAGGGGTTTATTGGTTAGCCTCTTGTTGTTTTAGGTCTTGAAACCTGGATGACCCTAAGCAGATATGTTGGATTGAGAGGGGAGAGGGGAAAAGTTGTGTGCGCGTGCGTGAGCGGTACGCTGTGTTGTATGCTTGTATGCTTGCACGCTGTGTCTGTGTCCGGTGCGAGCGGCGTCCGGGGTGGTGTCGCGTGCGTGGGTGTGTATGGTAGATGTTTGGGAATGTAGCAGGATCCTGGCTGGCTTCGGGAGGGATTATGAGACGGGAGGCCTGGAACCGAACCGATCGGCGGATTTTTTTTTTATATAAATGCGGGACTGTGATGGCATGTACAGAAGAAAATATTATGATAGAGGGAGAGAGAGATAGGCTGTAAGTATAAGGCAAAAGGGTAGGTACGGCCCGTGGCTGTTGACGGGAAGGTAAAGTAACGGGGCCAGGAATAATCGACAGCAGGGTCTCCAGCGAGGGTTACTGAAGAGAACCCGGGATGAAATATGTCGTCATTGACTTGTTTCGTTGTTTTTGTGCATAGGCGGAAGATGGAAAGGGATTAATTAGAATCGAGATAGAGAGAGGCAGTGAGGGTGATGGAGAGGGAAGCGGAGCGAGAGCGGAGAGGAGGAAGAGGAGGAAGAGGAAGAGGATATGGAAAGCGGAGGCGACAGTGGAGGGACGGGATGATTGAACACAGAAGGCGGGCGCCGTAGTTTACATGTAGTATTCGTCGACCACGCGCCAAACAAGGGCAGCTCGCCAGGTAGCACGTCGCCAGGGCCGGAATGCGCGGGTGCGGGAAGAGGTCAAGACGGCTTGCTGTGGTTTCCCCTCGAAGCGAAGGGGGAAATCATAGGCGCCGGGGCGAGGAATGATGAGCAAGACAAGTCCGGTGGTAAATTGGGCGTGGGTAAGGTAGGATAGGCAGTATGAATAATGATGCCCAGGGAGATGGAGTAAGAGCACCAGCAGACTAAATCCGCAGGAACAGGAATACTGGGCAATAGTGCCAGATGCTGACGGGGTGAACGGTGAACCTCTCCTCCGGTGGATAGACCAAGTGGCAAGAGGGAGAGAAACACAGCGACGGGGGCCTTTGACAATCAGGGACGAGGGAAGAATCAAGCGGATCTCGTATCGTAGCAAGGGGAGATGGAAGAGGAGATAGCAGATGATGCAGCAAGGGAGTTTAGGAGCAGGCTAGCTGGACCAATGCAAAGCAATGCAAAGCAAAGCAAAGCAAAGCAAGCAAATGCAGAGCACTGGAAATCTACTCGTCTACGAACTTGGTAGGAGTCTTCGTACGAACCACCGATTTGTAGAAGAAAGCCAAGCCAAGGCAAAACATCTCAGTATGTTCGTACAGACATGTATATATGTGTGTGTGTGTGTGTGTGTGTGTGTGTGCCATCTCGTCTCGTAGCCACTGCAGCCAAACCTGGTAGTACATACACCCACCGGCAGAGGGGCTTCCTGCAGCAGGGCACTTGCTTGCTTGCTTGCTTACCTGCTTGCCCGTCTGCCGACATGCCGGCGGAGAAAAAAGAGATGTCCAACCCTGTCCGCCCGCGGTACGTGCCAAGTATCCGTCCAGATACACGTTATCGATGTTTTTGGCTGGTCCTTGGGGAACATTTTGTGTGGTGCACAAGGGCAGGCCAAACCAGGCCCAGGCCCAGGCCCAGGCTAGCCATCTCCCGAGGGTTGCACCACGACAGGGCGGCCACACCCGCACATCTCGTCAGTGTTGATAGGTAAGGGCGATATCAATGGAAGATGCCGTCTGCCTGGTCTACCTATCCACCCGGTGTGTGCGTTCTGGTCTGTCATCGGTGAACCCACGACCAGAGAGGGAGATCGTGTCGACGAGTACGAGTACCTTGCACTGTCTCCTCTTTCTCCTCCATCCCCTCCCTCTTGTGGACGCCCTGATCGATAACCACTTGCATGGACCTCGATAACAATGGAGTCTCTCTCTCTCTCTCCTCTTTACGCCCCCTAAAAGCCAAGCCAAAAAAGCCAAGCCCGCGTAGCTCCATCCCTGCCCGGACCCAGATCGCGGCCTTAGCTCCCCTCCCAGCCCCAAGCGGGCTTAGTGAAGCCCCCACCAGCCGCTATCCATCTTAATCAGGAGGCCCCAAGTGCCCTTTATTTCGACCCCGATGAAATGTATGCTACCCTGTCTCCCTCGCCTTTATCAACGAACAAACAGCCAGCCATTGAAGACTTGATGGTCCCACACGAACTTGGACTGTTTGCTTCAATGCTTGTGATGGGATATCTTGAGGAACACCGCTCCGTTCTATAATGTGTCACGATATTGGTGTCCAGCGAGCCGAAACCGTCTATTTCGTCCATGTGTGAGAGCAGCTAGCCGAGAGTTCGGTCCTCCTTCCCTCTTTCGTGCTACCTTTTTACTCTGTCTGTCTCCGCCTCTGTCTCCGCCTCTGTCTCCGCCTCTCGCGTGCTTCTTCCTCCTCAAATGAATGGTCCCATTCGGTACCCGTATTCCGTCGTCCCTCTTACGATCATTTCCCTTTTGCTTTTCCTGCCTTGCCATCTGCAAACTACGAACCGTTATATGACAATGGGTTGTTCCACACTCGCAGACTGTAAATTGTGGAACTACAACTGGATGTCTCGGCGTCTCGGGATAGCAGAGTTCGAGGAACAGAAAGGGAGCATAGGCATGTCGTGAGTGACGACGGCCGCTTGGCTGCACGAGCCCGGCAACCAACATGAGCACACACTCTTGTGTCGGGCCTCGCTCCCAGTTCCTATCAAATTGCCCGTCACCTAGCCCCTGGTATCTCCTAACTTGCCCGAGACGCGAGACACAGCTGCTGATGGTGCCCCCATCGAGCAAACTAACCGGTAGTATCAGGTTATTGTGACAGATGATATCCGGTGATTTCTAACAGATTTTTCATGAACAAATCGCCTACCTTCCAAGCAAAGCAGCTATAGGCGACGCACCTCGGGAATCTCCCTCGTTGGAGGGGCAAGAGGCATATTCGCTGACAGGTGTTCGTTGCCTCGAAGGGAGGCCGCAGACCGGGAAGCAAGGGAGGCAGGCACCCGTTCCCCCGCCAATGATACGAACTACTGACATCGTGTATCACCGCCATCCGCCCAAGTATCTTCAGGGAGACGAAAGCGCCCTCTGGAACGGTAAGTCTGACTTGAAATTGTCCACGTTAAGCTAGACCCTTATGCGTGGTATGTTGAACCCGCTGGCAAGCGTGACTACTAGACGGCACTACTAGACGGCGCTACCTGCGAGGTATTGAATTTCACCTACCATCACCGCTGTATTCGACCTGGGACACACTTCATTATGAGACTCTTGCTGCGGCTTGGCGCCGCGGTGCATCGTCCGCTGTCGATGTTAAAAGCGCGCCATGTCCACAGCATTGATACAACTCGAGAAACATGACGGAGGTCAGGTAAGAAAAAGGGTTGCCGCGTAAAAACTGGTCAATGTCTGTTGATTCTAGACTAGATATGGGATTGCCATCTGTCAACGAGAGGGCATGGCTGCTTCTGCTGGCGGGAGAATGCCTCGAACTGGCCACCCATTACCCGCCGCAACTTCCATCAGCGATCAGCAAGTGTGCTTGGTATTTAGCCCGCTTGCCAAATAATTCAGTGCTGTCAAACCTCGGCTTTGAGGAAAGTTGGCTCGGAAACTGGCTATGGCAACAACTGTTGCGCCCAAACGACACAGTGGAATTAGCAACCGACAAAGCCACTGAAGTCCTTCTGACGAAAGAAGAGGAAATTTGTCTCGAGCTTTGTTGATACTCCACAGCCGCCCATTCCATGCCATGTTTGGAGGAAAGGCTTGCCGGTCATTGGTCCCGTGTTTACTGACACGGTTTCCGTGGGCAGTGCATGAGAAGCGTAAGGCTCCGATTACCATATTCCTGCCAACCTCCGTGCAGGCATCTGAGTCTTGAGTATGCTACATGACCTGTTGCGCAGGTGCCTTGCGTGAACATAAAAAAAATGAATTGCGGGAGTCGCGAACGCCTCGTTGTCAGGATCTTAGATCACCCGATATAACTGTACTCCGTTCGCACCATGAAACTTATCATGAAGACTATCGGCTAGTTCAGGTGACGTCCTGTAGACCTAAGGCTAACTACACTGTCCTCACACTGGTTTGTAACTTTACAATGTCCTAATGCGATTTGGCGGGTTGGCGCCTGATACAGGAGTTTTGACCCGTTGGGAGCACCGGGCCACGTGGGTGCGCCGAACCGCCTCCATATTGAACCATGGTGAGACGAAATTGTTGGTGATGATAAAATAGTGGCCATTTCGTCTGAGCGAGGTTGCCATCAGGTGCGAGATACCGTCACTTGAGGTCTCTTGTGCAACAGCTGATGCAGTTCACTTGGATGATCTGCCCTTTCGTAGAACTTAGTGATTGACAGACTGCCTGTTCTGGAGCGATCGGGGATACATGTGGACGCACAATGCCGGCAGAGGGTGACGAAGTACGGCCGAAGGCTGGGAAACAAGAAAAAGAGACCTGACCGCTATGCCAAAGATGAACGCGTCAGTGGCACTCAGCACTGTCCGAGCTAGGCGTTATCAATCGGAGACCGATGTTTTGATTGAGCATAGAGGGCAAAGGGTCAGAAGCTACCATATGTAACGAGAAGCACAAAAGCAACAAGCAGACCATGGAACTTGGGCAGATGACATGCTCGAGAGAAGATGGACAAGGTCCCTGGCCAATCAGCGAGGCGGCTGGGGATATCTGGGGTTTGAGAACAGAGACAAATCGGCGGTGAGGCCATTTGTCTCTGGTCGGCAGATCCGATCACTGGTGATCTTTGAGCAATAGCAAGACAGCGGGTGATAAGTGTGCAACAATGAGGAGAGCGATGCCAGCTGTCCTTGGTGGAGACGGGATGAGTTGGCACACAGTGACACGAGAACAGCCAGCAGTTCCTCTCCAGCGAGGCAGAAAGCCAAGGCGAGACCGACGCAGGGGTGACGAAGAGACTTTGACAATCGTCGATCCGATCAAGCCGCGATGGCTGACGAACACAGCCCTGCAACAAGCAATTGGAGGCGGAGGCGAATCCTTGGTGTGGATGCTCGCCCCGGCTCTTTTGACTGAGCCACGGCGTGATGACTGAGTGAACTGGCGGTGTTGTGGATTTAGGATAGAGGATAGAGGATAGAGGATAGAGGATAGAGGATAGAGGATAGGAGAGAGAGTGAGAGGTCAGAGCAGACAGAACAGAGCAGCAGATCAGATGGCATCACGCAGCAATCAAGTCTCGCGATTCAGGAGACGATGGCTCGCCGTGTCGCCCTTGCTAGGGATAAGACGTCCTTTAATCGCCTTGGACAAGCCTTGGAACAAAGACCACGGAAGACGAGATGAACGAGCGAGGCACCGGAAACGTCGGCCCACAGACACTGAGGCAAAGCGAGGCAAAGCGAGGCAAAGCACGGAGGAGCACGTATTGGACGCGTGACATTGCTCCACCGCGGAGGCGAGGCATCTCAACCGGATGGAACTGAAGAAATCCCAAATGCTCCGTGCACGATTGGATTGAGAATGGATACCTCTAATAAATAAGCCCTCACTCTGCGTCTGCGTCCCTGGGCCCACGGGTGGTCCATGCCTGTCTTTTCCTCCGTTTCTCCTCTCTTTCTGTGGATCAGCGGAGCGGAGCGAAACATCCATTGTCCAAACCAAAATAGCAGCAGCAGCAACAGTCCTACGTACCAGCAGTGATTGCTACGCAGAAACAGCCCGGCTGGCGGAGCGATGCGTCCTGGGGAATGAAAAGCAACCCAACCCTCCAAAGCGCGCTTTGGAGGGAGATGGGTTGGTTGTCTAGTTCCTTGCTTTGCTTGGATGAGCTTGGACTGGCAATTCACCGAACCAAACAAAGGATGTGATGCCCTTGCAGTAGCCGACCTCGCCTACGGGAGACCTTGCCAACTTTACCTCTTACTACACCCGCCGACGCGAGATCTTACTTATTCTCGTACGTACTTCGTACATGCAGGTACCATGATCACACACGTTCACCAAAATGTAGCCGCTCGCTGCCTTGCCGCCCGTGATCCCGGCATCCTCGAAGGTCCAGCCTCGTCTGCGGCAGTCCAATCAGAAACCACAGCACGCTTGACGTCCGTTGTCACTTGTATCTGTCTAATTTCTTCGTCCTTGTTGACTGTCGACCGACCAGTTGTCCGCTTCTTCGAGAACCGCCGTCGTTGACTCCGTCACCCACAATGGACCCGGTTTTCCCCACCGGACCCCGGGAGGCTTGGCAGGGGAAATCCAGCAAGCAACGCCAACGGCCGTAGCCAATGAAGCGCGCGCCTACGGGGAATACCTAGCAGGGAGGCCTAGCAAGCAGCAGCGCTCGCTCACGCACTAACAATGCCCTGATCACCCGGACCACCGTCGTCCGCGCATTCCATTGGCGGCCATTGGCCCCACATGCACCGCCAGCGAGGGGGCGGCCGGAGACTGACCAGCGGTTGGCTCCGGCGGCCAATTGCAGTGCCTCTGCCCCTGAACGATCCTCGAGGTTCGGCCCCCATAGCCCCCCCGAAAGAGCACAAGGCCGTCCCGCGGGGGCCCGTTACGGCCTGCTACGGCGTGGTACCGCCCCAAGCAGCCCACCGCAGCCCACCAGAGCTCACCAAAACAGGCCGCCGCAGTGGCTGCACCGCTGGGATCCCAGGCGGCACCTCATTTCCGCTAGGCCCCCCAATCTCGTCTCCTCCCTGTCCGTCCTGTTTTTCTACTGCCTTCCCCCCCGACAGCCGGGCCTTTCCCTTCCTTCTTTTTGCTCTGCTTTGTCCATCCCGTCCTTCAACCACCACGGGCTAGTTTCGTGATCTCGACCAAAGGCATCGTTTTGCTCCAGTACATCCTTTCGCTCTCTTTTTGGAATCATCAGCTTCACTCTTTCAGCTGAGATCCGTCCAGTCTTTCGACCCCTCCACTCGCTATTCCCAACATAACGAACCCTCCCTTCCTTTGCTTATACCAGCCCCTCGCTTTCGACTGCGGTGCCACACAGCCAGCCCAGGTATTCTACCTCGCACGACTATTGGCGATATATCTCCCTGGCGTACGTGACCACCCATCTCCCGCCTCCTCTATTTTTTTTTTGTCTACGCTCCGTCTCTCTGCGACACCGCGTTCCATGAATGGGTGTGATGCTCTCGCTCTGGGTTGGCCACCAGCTGTCGAGACCACTCGGCCAGCCTGGGGACGGAATGGGCTTCAGCATATTGGACGATGCGTAGCTGCAGTCAACTCCAATCTCTGCTGAAGTAGACACGATGACCACTTCCTGGCACATGAACCGTCATGGGCTGACCTCCGCTAACATGGCCCCGAATAATAGACCCGTCGATCCCGTCATTCGTTATCCCCCTCGTACTAGAGCAACCCTTGATCGCTTGATCTTTACCCTAACGACTACTGCCCTTTGCACGCTATTACCTTCGTTTACCATGCCCTCCATCCACCGCCTTGTCGCTCGGGACTCCGATGCGCCCGCTGATGAGAGCTCCGACAGCATGATTAACCTCATGCTCATCGTTCTCGGCGTTGTCTTCTTCGCCCTGATCCTCGTCTCCATCCTCTTCTTCTTCCGCCGCGCCCGTCGCCTGCAACTCATGCGCCTCCAGGAGGACGACGGCCTTCCCTCGTATTATGACACCAAGCGCTACAACAACCCCCGTGGCCTCACCATCGAGACCACGCACAACGGCCGTTCCAGCGTCTTCGTCATCAACCGTGATGGCCGCCCGATGCTGAGCAACCCCAACTCTCCTCCCCACTCTCCCGACAACGTCCCCGAGATTCACATCACCTTCCCTGACGAACAGGACGACCAAGGCCGCCCCAAGAGTGGCCGCGTTCTCGTCGTCCGTGTTGGTGACAACTCTGCTGTCGGCCTGGAGCCCATGAGCGACGAGCAGCTGCCCGCTTATGAGAAGGAGGCCAAGGGCCAGTTCTACTCCATTGACATGGACCAGATCGGCGGCCTCAAGGAGAAGGACCGCACCCAGTTCCAATAAGCGGCTGCTTCCGCCCCTTTCTCCCTTCTTACCTTCGTCGCCGGCGATGCTTTTCGAGACCGTCTGGACGACACTCACGACATCCCTTGAACCCGATTCTAGGGACCCCTTCTCCCCAAGCAAAACTCAAAACCCGACCAACCCCCGGCCTCCCTCGATCGTTGACATTTGAAAGAGGAGGCCAAACCACTTTCACGACCCGTTATTATATACCCGTTACGTTGCGGTTTAATATTCGCACTGCTATTTATCATCGGCCATCCTCACTCCACCTCACCTCCCCCTTATCATCCGGACTCTTAATCAGTCAGCAGCTACCACGGAGACAAGGTCCCCTGAAGCAAACAACAGGGTTTGAGGAGCCTAGGGCATGATCAATGCACCTGGGTGAGGGGTCAAAGACAAGGCCGGACCTTACTCTCCGTGGTAGCTGAAAGGGGGGAGGCAGATGCCATCACAACAACCGTACATATTGCCATCTGGTGGGGACAAGGACAAATCCTGGGAAATGTCACATATGGGCCCCGTGATGTAGCTCCGTCTATCTATATTCGATAGTGTATAATTTCTTAGCTTTAAGCATTTACGCTTTTTATGACCCCAACTCTGCAGAACCACATCCTCTTGTACCTCTTGGAACCTGGGTGACTTAAACCTACATCACCATTATATTCGATTGAACATTTGACTAATAATCCAAGCTCCCCTCTACACATTCCACCGTAAATACGAAGCTGGTCATGTACCAATAATCCTGCTCCGCGTCGTAGAATCATTCATTGACCTCAACGACAATCTCCGTGTCTCAAAGTTGACAGCTCAGTCGCCTGGAATACTATGTATTCTCAACTCCAAGCAACCTCCTGTCCATTGTCTTTTTGTTCCATCCACCCCGAGAGGCTCCTATTGATAGTGGCTCTGATTCTTAGATGGCTGCTCTCTTTGGCTATTTTCGCACTGCACATTGTACCCATTCATAGACATGCCATGCTCCCGAGGAAGAAACTGTGATTGCGGCGCAGGAGGGTGTATTGGGGACTGAAAGATCCCCATGTTCTCAAGAGGTACGGGAGATGCCCGATCCGATGTGAAACCAGTTGGACTCTTCGATGTCAAGAGTTCGCTGAACTTCGGTATTTGCATCATCTTGTTCGAGATGAGCAGGAGGTCGTCTGTAGCGTCAAATGTGTCGATGTCATCGGTTGGTGTAGGAGACACGCCCTGTGCCTCGGCGAGAAACATGGGAAGACCCGGAGGTCCATATTCCACATCGTAGTCGCCTTCCTGCAAGGGCTGGGAAGTCGGCTGGGCTTGTGGCAAGGCCGAGCCGAACCACTGATCAGCGGCGGCGGCGTCACCAGACATCATGCTTCCTCGGTCCTCTTCAACAGGCGACACAAAAGCAGTCTCGAGAATATGCTGCGGGCCAGGAAGCCGGGTGTGTCCTGTTGTGTTGGGGTTAGGCAGTGGCCCTAGGGCTTTCTGATCGGCATATTTTCGAGTCTTGTAAAACTGCTCGACTGCGGCTTTGTTGCGCTCATACTATTCACCTGGAGTTAGAAGGTGGTTTCTTCGAGGGGAGGCTGACTTGCGGTTTGCTGGTTTCTTGGGATGATGTGGCACCACGACTTGCTGATCTTGAGGAGACTATCGATCAAGCCGCGGATGTGTGGCTCATCGGCAGGTTCGTTACTCCAAAAAGAAGCAGTCGTATGATCGGCAATGTCTTGGTAGAGATTATGTTGTAAAGCCGTCAAGAGTACCCGCAAGCACTGTGTTGTTACTTTGACCATCGAAGCGCATCCTACAAGCTTGAGCTTTCCAGTGTATGGTTGCTGGTCAAGCTGGCGTTGAAGCGTATCGCAGAAGCGGCCTAGACAGAGAGCATGTGCTACTGCTTGCTTTTGAGACTTCGTGACAAACTCGCGAGGCAACTTCTTTAGCAAATCAGGCGACAGTTGTTCTCGTAGGCCTGGTAAGCACAGGCTGTAAAGGTCTATGTGAACCGAGGCCAGGCTTGTGTGGATGAATACGTAACCGGTCATATCTTCTGATTTCATGGCACGGGCAATGTTCTGGTCGTTGAGCTTCAAGTTTTCTGGAAGAGAAGCATTGATTTGAGACAGTTCGTTTTGGAAACCATTGATGGTGGCCATGACCTTGGATGGTTCCATTCGTGAACGATTTGCACTTCGGCCTCCCATTTTCCTAGCCGAGCTGTATTTGTTAGCAATAATGAGGAGACACAGAGCCCAAGTACTTACACTAGGATACGATGCCTGATATCAATAAGACGTAGCTGGTACCCATGAACGCCCATGTTGTTCTTGTTCTTACCCGCCTTCTCGTGCAACCGCTCGACAACGACTGGCCGATTTTCTCGAAAGGCGTCTTCGCTGCATGGGAGGCGAATCTTCATGATCTGGTCACGGCACCCAATATACTCGTCATAACCGCCGGCGAGGAGACGATCCAGGTAGAAGAACTGCCAGACAATGCGCCGCATGGTCTCTTGATGTGCAAACGAGCGGTCTCGTGGCCGAACATCCCAATTCACCTGAAGCCCAATCATGAGTCGCGTGGCAATACCAAAGCACTGCCAAACCTTGGCCAAGTGACCGTGAAGGAAATTGTGATAGCAGTTGAGGGCGTACAGGATCAGAACTTCCTCTGCAAACCGAAAGATGCTGCGGAAGACATAGAGCTCGACCTGGTCACTACACTTGACTGAGAAAACGCGTCCCGCCTCACAGGGGTTAACAAAGAGACTTGTGATTGCGCACATGGCGGCGGCTGTGGCTGGATCGAAGGTGCCATCCTGATGGTTGGTTAGCGTTTGATGGGTGCTGGTTGAGTAGAGACTAGTGTCTCTTCCGCGTACTTGGATCTCTTGATAGACTTTGTTTCGGCGGAAGAAGCCCATGCATGGCATGTAGTAGATGTACTCAAAGTAAGCGTCCATGTGCTTCAGTATTACATCTTTACGGAACAGAACTTCCCTAGCCATATGTTAGAGGTGTCATGGGCGAGGACAAATGCACGTACTCGGCATTAAGAATGGATACATCGATAGAGAGGACAAAGTTATCCCCAACGTTATTGTTTAGAGAACTACCAGCATCGGAGCTTCCGGATGTTTGCTTGGAGGATAGTTTATGGCCCCCGTTGGAGGGCGACGAGTGGAAATGAACATTGGTAAACTTGCGCTTAGCCGGAGTGTACTCGCAGGGCAGATCGCCGACCTCGCATCTCTTGCATCTAGGAAGATCTCCTGAGCACTTTGTCTTGTGGGCATGACACTGGCTGCATGCCCGCTGGGCGCGCTTTCTGACAGTGCCAGCCTCTGTGTGGCTGTGGGAGGGAGTAGTCCTTGAGACAGAGCCTGTGATGGGTGGTTAGGTTGGAAGGATTTATATATGAAATGATGACTCAAAGCCAAGTTATTGCCTACCAGAAGCCTCTGAAACCGAGTCGGGCTCGTTGAAGGGGCACGACAGTTCAAGTCTGGCACAGTTCCTACAAGGGCCATTTCCTGGGTTGCCGGTACATTTCACCTACGAACGTGGTTACCAAGTGTTAAGACACGGTGAAATGATTCCACATTCTCGTTCTACCTGGGCAATTACCTTGCGAAGTCTGCAAGTTCTACAGCAGTTAACAGCGGAAGCAGCGGCGCGACGACGCTTGGTGGCTGGCGGCGGCAAGGTACCGGTGATGATAAAGTCGTCCCTGGGGTATTCAGGCGAGACAGCTGTGGACGGTCCCTGTAACGGAGGGTCCATTGTATAAGGTGATGCGGTGGGTTGTTGAACAAGGATAGCAAAAGTTTCAATTATCACTGTGAGTTTCTGGTTAAAGGTGCGAACCGACGGCGGCGGTAAGTTGTTGGATAAACCGCGAGTCCGCGAGGATGAAGGGTTGAATGCGATCGAGTACGGCTCTCGCTCGCAGAATTTTTGGGACTGGATCTGAGCTGAACAAATACGAGAGTTGAAACAGACGAAGAGCAGGGGAGAGAAAGGACAGGGGTGAGACCAAGGCAGAGTTCTCCGACGGACTTTGTATGCGTAGTACTAAATAGTTAGTAAAGTCAGGTGTAAGTGTTTGAGATGTGAGATGTAAGATATAAGTTAAGGTGCAATGGAAAAGGAAATCAGGTCAAAGAAGGGCAATATCGGGGGGAGGCACAGCTCACGTTCCTTCCACTATCAGAAAGACCCCGTCAAAAACGCCAAGGGTGGTTGGATCCATGTCACGCCAGCCCGTAGCCGAGTACAGGTACCTTAAGGTACGAGTATGTAGTGACTGCCGTAGGTGCTAGAGATGGTAAGATCCGTAAGGGCAGATTCAGTGAATATCGTGTGGTCCGTGAGACGGTCCTTCCTTGTTGGTTTCGTTCCTCGATGGGTCTTCTTCCTGGCTTGGCGTCGGGGTTTCTCCCATAAACATCCACACTCTCGTAATCCCGAAATAGCCCTCGGAGTTCTCTCTTCTTCCTCTTCATCTTCACCAAAGTCCTTTTCTTCCCCGCCATGAAACATACGGGACCCGCGGGTGAGATCCGCCAATTATGTGCGAGTCCCGAGTCTCGAGTCTCGAGTCCCGAGTCCCGAGTCCCGAGACTAACCAATATGCAAGCCCATGTTATGTAGTAAGACGGGGCGTTTCCCACCAGGCATGGATTCCGATGCCACCAGTCTAGCTCCTAGACTACGGTCCAAGGGGTGAGATGTTTACCGACTGGGTGCCCGTTGTCGTTGATTGCAAAAAGAGCAGCCTGGGCTACTGTTTTTGAGCTTCTCCCGCAAATCGTGAAAGGTAAGCGCTACCGGGGACCCCAACTTTGAGGTGGCCGAAATCGCCGTGCAAATGAAACAAACCCCGAGGACGGGTCTTGGTTGCAGATCCAATCCCGTCATTCCCCCATCTCACCACGGCGAGCTTGGAACAGGAGCTGACATGGACCGTGGATGGCATCACCATGCACAATGATCGGCGAACCTCTGGGCAAGGCGTGGGCAACTGTTGATCCTGCTTCAATGCCGCGATGAGTTCCGGTAACTATCCTGTGCCCTCACTATATTGGGCTCGACCCGGCCGAGTCGTTGGACGAGTTGGACAGGTGGTGTTGCTATCATGACTGTTAACACCTCCACTCTGCGCCGTAAGCGGCATTTGGCATATTCACGCCTTGGGTCCATGCATCCATTCCCGGGTTTTCCGGCTCTCCGGCGTAGTAAATCCGTAGGGGACGAACGAGGGTCGAGCTGCTTTAGACCAAAGCCCTTAATAGTGTGAAACCGCTACACTTGTCAAGATACTTCAATATTCTTCCCCAAGTCGCAAAAGACATCATCATCGCGAATTCTCCTTTCACAGAAAGAGACGCTAATTACACCAGGTTAAGTCCTCAGGCTTCGAGTTCTGCAGCTATTTTGTCTACGTACCTGGTCTGCTAAGCTCTATGTGATGTATTCAGTGGTAGCCTAACGGAGTCTTGCTTCAAACACATCTGACTTGCATTCATCAAGGTCTCTAAGCGATTCACACCTAAGACTTATGCATCCATATAGCACCGAGTAAGCATTAATTTCACTCCTACACTGGTTCAATGGGCAACATGATTCCACATTGACTTGGCAGCTCTATCAGACCCTTGCCCTTTGGGGGGATACTGTGGCAAAAGCTCTCTAAGCAGCCGAAGAAAACACTACAGTAACTAGACTGGCGCCTTCGTTGTGATGCCATTGTCTACGTTAGCAAGCGACAGCATCACTTTTCCAGTCCTGTACTTCTGGGATTGCTTCTAGGAGATATGGTGTATGGCAGACGTCACCCATGATGACTGGCCATCCCAAGGACGTTACTTCTTAGACCATGGAGTCAAGTATTTCTTTGATGTGTTGAGTCTCTTTATCACTCATATTGACCTTGAAATGTTACGGGTTGGGAAGGACATGGCTGAACATGATCACAAATTGGGATGCACCATTTACGCTCTCAAAAACGTATATCTCGCATAGGGTCGGGTGTCTGAGTCTTTCGTGATGTGCAAAGAAGTATCCGAGCGATTCCCCATGGAGCTCGGCCATTCCCACCACTGCAGGGCTGATTTCCGTGTTAAAGTCGATATGCTGTTGGCAGACCCAATAACCCAAGAACATGACTTGGAGCAAGCCCAGTGAGTTATCCACGTTTCTTGGGCTGCTCTATTACGTGCGCCGAAACCTAGGGATGTCAGTATGCCAACAAAACGACACTCTCCGCACCCTTCATCTCAACCAAAATGGAAGAATACTCACCGATAATCCATAGACTCTTCATCGAAAAGGCGTCGACATATTTGCCTGTTGGCTGAGTCAGGGAATTGATGATCGGATAGATAGATCCCTATATTGCCAGGGCTAAGTGGTTAGCTACTGTTCTTGACATGTGTGGACCACGGCACATTGCTGATCCGCTAAGCTCAAGGACGACGCATTGGGTGGTTATATAAAGATTAAAGCTTAGACCCTGCCTGGTTCTGCGGAGGCTATCGATGACGCTCTCGATGCCCTTATGTTTTACTAATCGTGATGGGTTATTGCGGTTGTAGACAGCTGAAGTAACTAGCGGTGACTGCGACACGGACAATGTCATCCACCCATCATCATAACTTCTACAAGGGGTAACATAGCCTTGATAGCGCAGTGACTTTTTAAAACCTGAATTGATTTGAAAATACGGTGTCTAACTCGGACACGACACCAGGCCCTCTTCTCCAGCCTGCGACCACCCAGATTTTATTTTTCGCCAACCTTGCTCATCTAAGATCCGCGACGCCCAAAACAAATGCCTATCTATGAGTTATTGGCCCCTATTCCGAACAAGTTGGGGTACGCACGCGTGTCCGCAGAAATCAGTAACTCACCATCTGACTCAAGCCTTCTCCTTGATGGGCTGCAACTCGGGTGGCGTTGGCTGATCTGGGCACACGACCGCGGCGCAGAAGCAGCCCTGATCCTTGGGGATTCTGGTGCACACGGTTTTCTTGATGCGGACGTCGCAGCAACAGCACTTGACGGTAGTGGACTTGCCGGCCTCGGGGGCTGCGGCGGGCATGGCGGCGGCGGTGCTGACGACAGCGAGCGCCGTGATGATGAAGGGAAAACGCATTGCAGATGGGTGGTGTGGGGTATGAGGTTGTAGTTGCGTTTGTATGTGAGGTTGTGGTTGTGGTTGAGTTGAGGTGTGAGGTCGTGGTTGAATTTGTATGCGAGGTCGTGGTCGTAATAAAGCAGGAGAAAAAGGGGGTTCTCGCTTCGCTTCGAGTAAGATATGACTCGGTAGCGAGGTGCAGTCATATAAGGTAAGAGCCATCAACCAACAAAAACGACAAGAGCGATATCTCTTCTTAAAGCAAATGCATGCTCGTTTACTCCGAAATAGTGGCAAAGTTTATCACAACGGTCGGAATGGTGGCTGGAACCAGGCCAAGTAACGGTTGTGCTATTATGAAGATATCTACACGGGTGGGCGCTTGATTCCTAAATGTGGCGAATGCTAACTATAATATTATATCTAATAAGCGAGATATAAAAAATAAATAAGAAAAGAGTGGTTCCAGCCCCAAGACGTCTGACCTCGTGGGCGAGGAGGCGAGGACATCCCGTACGCCACACTCTGATCGTCGTTCCCAAGCTATTCACATATCCTCGGCTTTGCCTTTGATTTCCGGCTAGCCGATCTCTCCACTATGGACCGTCTTTGCTTGCCTCGATCCTCGCTGCGAAACATCACGACTCCGAACCAGGCGTGGGCGTGGGGAACGGGTCGCCGGCGCGCAGAGTTGGCGCATCCTCGGGACAGACGACGGCCAGACAGATGCAATCCTCCGGGGCGGAGCGGCGCTCGCAGACGGTGGCAGGGATCACGGGATCGCAGCAACAACACTCATAGTCCTCGTCGACGCCGTCGGCGCGCTTCGCCGGCTTGTCGTCGGCCTGGGGCAGCCCGGCCCCCCCGTCCCAGACGATGGGCGCGCCGGCCGGGCACACCACCGACGGGCAGTTGCAGTCGTCCCCGTCGAGTTCCTGGCAGATGATGGCCGGCTTGGACACGTCGCAGCAGCAGCACGCGTGGCGCTTCTCGTTGGCCGGGGCTGCGAGGATGGTCGTGGTGCCCAGGAGGACAGCGGCGAGGGCGAAGATACGCATGGTAGCTTTGTGATGTGATGTGTGTATATATCCGTGATAGTCAAAACAGGTTGGCTGGCAGTTCAACCGAGTGTCTCAAGGAGACAAGTAGAAGCAAAAAGTGACCTTCGGCAAAGTGAAGGTGTGTTGCGTTGTCTCTGCCCTGATTCACTGCGTTGTTGTTGGTGTTGGTGTTCGAGATATCCTGCCACCCAGCCAGAGCGAAGAGGCCAGACACGACGTTTATATAAACTTGAAATATCCCCGCTGGGCAGGAGAAGCCGGAAACGTCGGCAACGCCATAGACCTTAACAATTCCCCGGGCGCAGGGTCCCCATTCCAGCCACGGGTAGCGGTCCCCTGCAAAGCCGTAGGCTTGCGTCTGTTTATGCCTCGTCCAATATTGCCTTGTTTGCGCCATCGTGGGCGAGGGCTACTGCTCCTTCACCGATCCCGGTTGCGTATCCCGAGACACTTTACTGTTACATTAGAACCGAACTCTTCCTTGTCTCTTTCTGTCCATGCCCTTCCAAGTCTCACTGACAACATTAATTGACATGTCGATGGTAGGTTGCTAAGCTAAGAAAGTATCTTGAGCTCTAGCCTCCTGAATTGGACCACGTCCAGATCCGCCACCTCTCGCTCCCTTGGTCAATCTACTAATCTGTCCCAAACGTCAGCTGGGGGCTGACTGCATTCGCTCTAGGGCAGCAAGGGTGAACTGGGCGGCCAACTCCCGAGATCTGGCCAGCTTATCCTTTCCTCTTCGTGGATCGTTGCCTGTCAGAAACAAATTTCCATCATGCCCGGGATCCCCTCTTCAGCTGAAATAAGAGGTCCTCAACAAGGTATCCGTACGTCATATCCTTACATCGTGATCCTTTAATTCCTTATTCAAATGCACGTCCATGCCCCTGCAGGAAGCTTACAGCGGCCCGCTGCAGGGGAGCCGATCATCTAGCGGGTCTCGTAAGTTGTTGCAGCACCCTAAAGCTACCATCTATTACCATCTGGGTTCAGTCGTGCCCGACCTGTCGATCTGGATCGCAAAGCCAGAACCTTATTTACAACGGATGCGTGAATTCTTTTCGGTCGAGAACAGCGCCCCACGGAGATATTCTTAGACTAGATGCTCTGTGGCCCTTGTGGCCGAAACGGGCCTCCCCGATGTTATAGTTGGTCCTAAGCTATAGTCTGCTCGTTCTCCCGGGTCCGCCGTGTTATGTGGGTCTCCCGGGCGGGAGCGGGGCTTATGTTCGGTGCCCTATGCCACGCCGCATTACTAGACAAACCTGTCAACTCAGTATACCGTCATATCCGGAATGGTCTATTCAGTAGGCGATCTCTTGCGTCAGCCGCCGCTGAAAGCGGAATTCCTATATCTTGTGGATTCCGAGACGTCGAGCATTGAGATCTTCGAACTCGGCCCACGGTCACCACGTCGGTCGTCGGCTCGTCGGGTCGTTTCCAACCCTAGTGATCGACACCTCGCCTGCCATCCGCTGCATTGGGTAGGTATAAATGCGTCATTAGATACAGCAGGCAATCCAACATAGGTGCACTCCTTGTCAATAGCAGCCTGTCAATCACAATTTAAAGAACTAAGTGTAGGTCCAATTTCAAATCGGTCAATTGACGTTTCAGCGCCTGCGAATATAATTTCCAATCCTCCGTTTTTCAGTCAATCATAACCCATTGCAACCTCGAGTAAGACGGCCGCGAAAATCCCATGGCAACTACATAGAAGAAGCGATATCCAAAATGGCAGTCCTCTTTTGCGTCTCTCGTATCATCATCCCGTCGACTCGCGCAGGCTCCAAGAACCTGCGGACTCGACCGCTTGACAGAACAAAAACCATACAAATACAGTCCAACAGCAGCTAGTAAAAAACTACCAGCCTAGGAGCCAGGCATGCGAAGGATCGGGTAGAGAGAAGAGCCCTCTCGAGGAGCGTTGATGGGAGGAAGTTCCATGGAAGGGCTCTTCGGACTCTTGACGTCGACGTCCATGGCATCGCCGTCACTGGGAGGTCGGCGCTCACGTCCGTCCTCAATGAACTCCTTGCGATCGAGACGGCCTCGAATGTACTCTCGCAGGGTCTCAATAACGCGCATGTTCTCAAGCCAGCGGTCGTACTGCTCCTCACGCTCTCGGGTCGCGTCGCTGACATCCGACTCAGAGGAGGGGGAGCCAACCGACAGGGCAGACTCGCTAGCCTTGGGGGTGCTAGCGCCGCTAACATCCTCGTGAGGTCGGGGGAGAGGACCAGCACGGGCCCGCTGGAGCATACCACCAGAGTAGCGGCGGCGTTCATTGCTCTCAAAGCTAGGACCGAGAGTGGTCGTGGTGGAGTGGCCGAAGCCCTGACCGACGGCAGGAAGGCTAGTGGGCAAGTTAGGATACATGACAGGACCTGATGCCGTGGAACCGTGGCGGGACTGGGGAGACATGGCAGACGACGACGGGCTAGGGGAATGGCCGGAAGTGTAAGACATGGAGCTGGAAGGGGGCGTGACGGCGGGAGTCCCCGTAGAAGAGATGGCCGTCAGGGGCGATGCCATGCTGGCCGCAGACACGGAATGGTAGGCTTCGGCCGTCATCGGCATGCCACCAGGGGAGCGGTGGGCAGTGGGAGGTGAGGGAGTGTTGCGGTAGCCGTTGAAGTTGTTCTCCCCGCTGTGAATGTGGACTCCGGCCGTGGCATGGCTGGCGTTCTCGTAGATAGTGTCCTGCATCTGGCCGAGCAGGTTGTCAATGTGGATAAGGTCCTTCTGGGTCCGGGCGTTGGGCATAGGCAGGTAGTACTGCTGGGCCAATGGGTTCTGGCTGGGGGCAGGACCGCTATGAACCACCGCAGGACCGGCCGGCTGAGGCATGTACTGCTCTGTGGCGGCCATGGGACCGTTGGGGATGGAGAGGGTGCCGTGAAGGGGCATCAAAGAGCGACCAATCTGTGCATAGGACGAGGGATCAATCTGACGGCGCTTGGCGTTGGCGAAGAAGTCATCAACCATATCAAAGGTGCGCTTGCGGTCAAAGTTTCCAGGGGCGGCGTTGTACCCGAGGTGCTCGGTGCGGGCATTGTTCATAGGAGGCTGGTTGAAGTAAAGTCCATAGTTTGTGGAGGGCTGGGGGGCATAGTAGCCACTAGGAGGTCCAGCCTGGTGGGCGAAGGCCGCAGCGTTAGTTCGCATCTGACCGTTGTGATCATAATAGCTAGAAGGGCCTGGAGGCGCATTAGCCTCAGGAAAAGGAAAGTCGGACGGCCACGGCCAAGGAGGAGAATGGAGCTGCAACATACCCTTGGGAGCCTGTGGCCTGTAGTTAAGTCCGCCCTGGTCCTGAGACGGGCGGACCAGAACCGAATCGTCGGCATGGGTCTTGACGTGCTTCTTCAGGTCTTGAGGACGCTTGAAGGACTTGCCGCAGAACTCACACTTGTGAGGCTTCAGGGGCACATGGACACGGATGTGCGAAGTGATGTGGTCTCGCTTGACCGTGGTGGTGCGGCATGAGTTCCACTGGCAAGTCAAACTCAAGTTGTTTGTACTTTTGCGGCCAACATGGCGCTCACAGATATGCTCCTGATTCAGAGGTCAGAGCCTTGTCGTGCATCGCTACACTGCAAGTGTGAAGTGAAATGACTTACATAGAGCAGTTCGGGTGTGCCAAACTTCTGGTTACATGCGCTCCAGCGGCAGATGAGGTTTTCATCCGAACTGTTTGAGGGCGCAACGCTGCTCTGAGAGGTGTTGGAAGCAGCACTGGGCGCCGGAGTAGTTGACTTAGAGTCGCTGCTGGCCGAGGTTGAAGGTGTCGTCGACTGCTGCGGTTGCTGTTGCGGCGGCTGCTGCTGGTCCGTGACCGGCGGAGACATGGCTGCGACGGGGAGGAAGAGGCGCGGAGTATCTGTTTAGCCGGCGGGTCACTGAATGACACAGGCTCAAAAGTCTAAGGTAAGCGGGGGGGAACCTCAGCGACTTGAAACAGGGCCGGGACGTCTTTGAGGCGGTCGGCGCAGCGAAAGCGAGGCGGGGTGAAGATGGAAAATTCACTGTCCGGAGTGATCTGACAGAGTTTAGAATAAGGCAGATGAGGCAGAAGAATGAGATAGATGTCCAGAGGGAGGAACGCCTGTCCTGAAGTCTCCGGGGGCAAGAGCTCCCTTTACATTGACGCAAAAGTCTGGGCAAGAGGGCAAGAGCGAGCGGAAAGTCTTGGCGGTCTTGGCGATGATTACAAAGTATCTCTCTACGTCGAGTACTTGCTAGAAGGAGAGAAAACCGCCCACAAGAAGGTAGCATTTCGCACCGGTACGCCAAGAAAGTGGGCGGAAAGAACGGTGCCAAGACCGCCAAGGCTTGGCAGTCTGGGCACTGCCCCTCATCGGACGGCTTCGATTGGCCTCGCTCACCTCGGGACCTCACACAGCTGCGTCAAGCGTTTTATTCGGCCGCCCAACGTCACCTGAGCACTGAGCCATTCATTCGCCTTCCTTTCCTTTCCCCATTCCGTCTCCCCTCCCCGTCTCCTCATTTGCCTCCCTCCCATTCACTCAACCGCTGCGCCGTAATCTGCACTCCGTGTTCCCCAGGCCCAGGGTGCGAATCATTTACGCTATAGCATACTGTGTATGTATCGAGTGATCGTGGGTTAAACTCGGGGGAGGGGCGGGTCATTCTTCGCATGACAACGAGGCCTGAGACCGGCGTCCTCAGGCCTGTATGAGACACCTTCCGAGCAGTGGGGCCCGCCTGACGGATGTCACTTTCAGTGGGCACTAGGAGCGGGCTCCTCACAACTTCCGTCTCCGGAACACAACAAGCTACCGAGCCACCACTTCGCGAAATGGGTTCCATCCCTTCTTGGTGCCCAGCGCAAAACCAAGCTCTCAATCTCCATCTCTATACGCCGTACGGAGTACGAACGGAGTACAGGTGTGGCGACCGCAAATGGTGTGAGACCCAGCCAAGGCCAAGAATACGAATACACCACACGGCCAAGACGGTAGATGTCCTTTACCACCTTGGCTAACAAGTCGGCCACGAGACTTGCACAAATCCTCATCCATGACCAGACCGGCGCATATCAGAACGCATAATAGACGACAGAGCTGGCATCCATCTGGTGACTCGCCCTGAACAGGATAAGCTACAAAGTGCGTTGCACTACATAGTAACTTACATTCTACTAGACTCGACCGAGTCAAGGTTTCACCAGCCGTGACTTTCTCTTGAGTCTTGATTATCCAGCTCTTGGCCAAGACAGGCTGCCACACGACTCGAGCATTCTTGGCTCCAAGAACGGATCAGCGACGGATTCAACCATTCAATCAAGCTTTCCGCCCGCCCAGCTTCCCAAGTCTTTTTCTCCGTTTTCTCCCTCACCACTCCTTGACCTGATTGGAAGGCTTGGCTCCTTACCGAGCCCTTCTCCCAGGGTTTTCGCCTGGCCTTTTCGCCCTTGACTGGCTTGGCTCTCTCTTGGCCAATCTTGGCACCTCTTGGCGTCTCATCCTTGGCGTCTCTCTTCTCTTGGCATCGCCTAAGGCCCTCTCTTGGCGTATCTCCTCGTGGAGCCCCCGGCCTGCCAAGCCCTTGGCGCCCCCCAGGCAAAGGAGTATCCACAACGCGACCGGACACGGAGCGCCGCGTTACGTAGGTATGTCCCCAAAACTTACCTAATTGGGACTATGACCCCCAGGCGTGTTAATTCACGAGATTGCGTCAATTGTGAAGGTCAATTGTGAAGGGCGTACCGATGACTTCCCCGCGCACGCAAACTCACTGATCATCGCATCTTCTCTTCTGCGTCCCGGCGGGTCAAAGCCGAAAAGCAAAAATATTGAGAGCCGTGCAGCTCCATATTCGTAGCTGACGGCTGTGCGTGCCGCGCCCACCGACCGACGCCGGACCCTCTGCCGGATATCCTGCGGTCCGCGGATGTCCGAGAGAACTCCATATTTCTGCACGGCATCCTTTTAAACCTGACAGGAATCAACAGGTTTGCTCCGCCGGCCATGCTCCCGATGGGTCCGAGCCAGAAAACATTAATTAGTTACCAGTTGCGTTCCCTTTCCTCCCATATTCCGGGAGGATGAACACTAATGAGACAAACACCCCGACCAAATCGCGAAATCGACAACTGGTAGGTAGCTCACCATCAAACTTGTGACGCCTTATGCAACTGAAAACTTACAAGGTAATCTCTCACCCCTTCAACGACTTTTCGTTGACTGCCAAGAACAAACGCCCTCGTCACCGGTTCATTCTCCCCCGATTTTCCCCCTTCTTTCCCCAACCAAGCGCAGGCCAAGCTTATGCCAGGTGCAGGCCAAGAAACCTCCAAGAAACCTCCAAGAAACCTCCAAGAAACCCCAAGACCTCCTCATCAGCACATTAACCCCATGCCAAGGGCTTGGCAGTGACGACAATGCGGCAGTGCAAGCTAGCTCTCATTCCCTTGTTTTTATCCCCCGATAGGCAGTCTCCCCTCATTCCTCGTGGTACGACTTCCGTGCGTATCTATAAACCCAAGTAAAATTCCCGGTCAAGCTTTGTAGCCAAGACCTGGAGCACTCACCATGCTGGGCGCTGGCTTCAGGCGGGTTTCTATGAATGTAACACCAGCCAAAGGCGATCATCAGTCTGACATCTCAAAAGAACCGTATGCTCACAAGACGAGAATTTACATTAGGCCTGGGCGAATGGAAGTCGGTCACCTGAGATTGCCTCCTTCCTCAGCTGCAATATTTGACAGTGGAAGCTACTTATCCAATGCTATCAGGCCAACCTTGGGCTTAGTGGGGCGTCTTAATCTATCCGCCTCGTGCGATCGTGATATGTAAGGCATTCGTTCTCCGCCAGAGTATCCCCACCCTTTGATGTCCTGCCCAAGAAACCCAATTATCAGCATAGGCACGCCAAATTAGGCAGTCAATCAGATGATCGATTGATGTCACTAAAGAGATTAAGCTTAGACCACTATCCGTAGCACTGAGAATGATGTCGAGATGCAGGCGTGGATCTTTGACGAAGGTTTAGTCACGTGACATGATCCTCGCCATCACTCGCACCATCCATCCATCATGGAAGCAAAGCGAACTTTGTGGGAACTTTTCCAATCACACGTCAAGTCGCCCATTGAACGGCAACGCGAAAGCATCCAGGTACGAAATTACTTGCTCTACCTGGTTTCCTAAAAAATCTACACCGTTCAGAAGTTCGCTTTGAGTAAAGTGTCTTCTTTATCAACGTCATCCCCTCCATCCGCTATCAGCACGTCGACGAAGAACAGTCTTGAGTTGCTTTTGACGCAGGCAACCCAGAGGCAGTAGTCCTGTCATTGGTTATTCCTCGGTCACTTGCATTTCGAGACATTGCTTTAGGAGAGAAGAGATCAAGGCTGCCATTTGCTAAGCTAGCAGGGCTCTCAGAGTTACGGCCAAGAAGCTACCTAATCGCCCCCAGTACCATTGCTTTTTACTCCTTTTTTGACCATCTTGTTGCCCCTAAGCATACGAAGATAATAATGAGGTGCGCTCATGGCGTTGGCCTCTAAGTTCCGTCCCCAATGTCATATCCACATGTTGTTCCAAGGGGCGACCGAATATGACCCCGGTTCCCCTATTGTTTCCTCCTCTATTTAACGATGCTATCCATCCACCGAGCCCAAGAAAAGAAATGTTCCCAAGTAAATTAAAACAAGAGTTGAGAAAGTCTCGAATAAGCTCAATGTGAGCTGAGACGTCAGTGTCATACGCCTCCTCCACAGGTAATGTTGAAGTGGTGGTTGTCGTTGGATGTTCAAACCCAACTGAGTAATCGGGTATGTGCAAGAAAGAATGCCGCAAAATATGACGACGCAACCTAGGGAGACCAGCTCTGCCCCGTCAAGGGGTCGTTGAATCTTCAGGAGCAAGTGCTCTCAACAAGGTAGCGCCGATAGGATCATCAAAGCAATTATACTCCAAGGGAGTGACGGCAAGGAGGAAGGACAGGCTCCAGGTTCTCAGCAAGTCGTGTCTCCATCATGCAATATGCCCAACCACCATCCCGAAGTTCCGTTTGACTCTACCAACAGAGATCAGCAGGATGACCTGAGAATTAACCAGTTGAGGTCGACTCTCCACTTGGCTTTTGCCCATAATAGGACGCTCAGCTACCCGTGTCGGGACAGAATACCGCCAAACCCAAAGACGCCAAGAATAAAAGATGATGCAAAAGTCCGGGGGACAAAAGAAGAAGGAAACGTGCAGAGAAGAGCCGTGTCATCGTGAGGATAGTGATATGATCCAGAGGACGCCGCCTCGATCATGATGGGCGACACGGCCTCCTTTGGCCCAGCCAACCAGCCAACCCAAAAGCCGAAACCGTATCAGCTAGAATCCGGAGCCCCCAAAACGCCGCGCATGCAGACAAGTATTATACAGAACCGAGACGGAGCAGGGCCTCGACAGCCTCTCGCTCCTGTGCGTCAGAGGTACCCGCCAAAGCCGAAAAGTCGATGTTTGTTGGTAGAGGTGGACGAGCCATGCCGGAGCCGGCAGAGAAAGACCGAAGTCCACCTGGGGTATATAAAGAAGAAGAAATGAGTCCGCGATCATTCTGAGCCGCAGCCATGTTGGGATAAGACTCGGCTCGAAGAGCAGCAGCGCCCACAGTTGCCCAATCCTCGTCGTCGGTCGCGTCTTCGGGGTCATCGTTCATAACGACGTCATCATCTGGAGCTTCGGAGCATGAGGCTGATGCATAGTCATCCATAGACATTTTATCAGCCTCGTTCTCGATCATGGAGGCGTCGTTATCGTCATGAGAAAAGTGAGAGGATCCTGCGCCGCTCGACGCAGCGAGTCTGAGTCGATCCTGGCCTCTGCTTCCAGTCTTGGTGATTGGGATGCCATTACGGTAGGACGAAGGTGGCGTTCCCTGGCGGTGTCGCGCCAGCTGTCCACGCTGACGGGCATCCCATCGACCCCATCCCACCTTCTCAAATTCCACGTCTCGTTCAACACCTCCTCTTTCTCCTCCTCGGCCTTCCAACGCTCCCACAACTAATCTCCGTGCCTTAGCGGGAGGAATGCCCGAAAACCCCGGTACCGAGGTGGTCAGGTATCCCATGATGTGTCTGATGGCCAGGGGTCCATGGTTGAGCAGGATCTCTGGCAGGTGGTATTTGGAGAGGAGGGCACTGGTGATGGCACCCGATGCCTCAACGAGGGCAGGCGAGACAGACCGACCGTTGTCGGCTGGTTCGTGAAGGTCGAGGTCCGAGTCGATGGGCTCGAGCCTAGCCTTCTGGAGCTGCGCCTTGAGCCCGTGAGGCGGAAGGGCGGGAGAGATGGAGTTGGGGGGGGTAGGGAGGGGTTGAGATCGTGTCACAGTCGCAGGGACACTCCGAGCCGCTACAACAGTTAAGTTGTCTCGGCTCAAGGAGGCCTGGGAGATATCGCGGGTAGCCGCTGCCATGGTAGCCATGATTGCCGGTATTCGGTTTGGGTTCGCTTCCGAACGAGTCTGCGGGACAGGAGGGTCAGCAACTGGTAGGAATTCCGATGCGATGAGAGGGCGTGGTGGTGGTGGTGGTGGTGGTGGTAGGGGATGTTGACTCATGCGACGCGGGCGCAAGGCGAGTAAGATACGTACCTGGTTCAGAAGCTGAGAGTACTGATCGCTGACAACAGTGAAGCTGAGCGACGAAACGATAGTGGCAGGCCGGGCTGAGCTGACGCGATGATCTGGACTGTGACAGATGACTCTGGATGTGAATGTGTGTTTCTTTGTGCGGTGTTGTTGTTGCTTGAGGAGGAGGAAAGGGAGGGACGGAGTTGCGAAGGTCGGATACAAGTATAAGGCGGCCAGACCAGGGCAGGTGAGCATGAGCCTGTGAGTCTTCCGGTACGTATCGCAAGGCAGGTACTCTGTAGGTACGTACTTACTGGAGGTAGGGACGGAGGCTGGAGCCAGTGAGAGCGATAGGTCACAGCCCAGGGAGGTAGGATTTGGGGAGGGGGCGTGCAAACAGCCGTTCTGTTGACAACCATTTTAGATATTTTAGTATCCGACAAAGACAACGCCCTGGGCGGCGAGCTAAACGCACTCCCCTGTTCTTCCACGCCTGTGCGACGCCGTGTCTACGCAGTGTTCGTACCTACGAATGTGTGTGTGTTGCTGAGTTATGCAGGTAAGCCTAGCCCGAGCGGGCCTGCGCCAGCCCCAAGAGAGAGAGGCCTGGCGCCTCTCAAAGTCCCCGTGTTTTCGCTGGCCTTAGGGGGGCGTCGATGTATTGCGTACAGTGGCTTTGCTGATAAGCTTGGAGGGGAATGCGACACGCACCGGCTTTCCTCTCTTACCGGTTGCTTTGTCACCTCCCGTCGCGGTCGGGCCTGGGGATGAGAGAGAGAGGGGGATCCGGGTGCCATCGAGCTGATGAACCATGTCTCTCATCAAAGTCGCAATGTCCCACGGCCGTCTCCCCTGTCTTTGTTGTTGTTGTTTTCTTTCTGCTTTTGAAAATTTCGTCTTCTAATAGCCCTCCAGTGTGCGTGCAAGTCAGTGCACGACGCCATCTACCCGGATGCCCTTCCGCATGGAGCCGGTATCCCAGGGAGATGGGACACAACAGAGCTGGAGACAGTCTAGGGGAACGATCCGGGTAAGCGAAACGAGATAAATGCCGTTTCAATCTGCGCAGAGTCCGCCACGAGGCTCGTTCTTTCCTTTCTCCTATTTCCTCCTTTTGCAAAAATTAATATGTATCCATTCCCTTGGAATTCGCGGTTCGGGGCATCTCGGCTATTCCATCATCGTCGATAGTTGTTGATGGGTCCGCAAGGCCAATGCAGTTTGACGGAGGAGCCTGTATGCATGCATGCATAGAGACGATAGAGACCCGAAGACCCGAAGACCGGCGCCGACTCTGCTTGAGTCGGCCCCTCAACGTCGTCATTGTGCTTCTCCGTTCAAGTATTCGGACAAGGAATTGCTGGCCTCAAAAGACAGACTGGAACCCGCCATTGCATGCCCCATCATGTCTAACTAAGCCGGCGCGCTTCGTGTTGCCTACATCAGTGCTCCGTATGCTTTCGTGTTGATGACGACTGGTCAGCGTCCTCCTTCACAAATACCTTAGCATCCAGTGTGGGTTTAGGTATTCATCTCTCACCACTCTACTCCGCAATATGTTGTTCCATACGACCATGCCGCAGTCTAGATGCCCCATCAAGACCATCACGGTCACAAAGTCCGGGGCACTGGTTAGCGCGCACACTTCCCAGCAGCGCAAATCTATTCGACGGCTCCCTCAGGAGTCAGTCAGGCCAACACCTCCCGCCTGCGAGCCCACGAGTCCCACCTAGCCCGAGAGATTGGGGCAATATCCAGGGTTAGGCTTTCGTGGAGCGAAGCCCTCCTTCCATCCACTTGCCGATGCCCGCATTCCTCCAACGCTGGTCTGGCGCGTTCTTGGTTCCTTGGTGGCGGGAATCGCATCGGGGCAGGGCAAACAAGAAACCAAGCAGGCACAAGCAAGAAACCACACAAGCCTGCCTTCAGTCATTGGCGTCATCGTGGGAACCCGTGTCCCAAATTCACCTCATCGGCTTCTCACAAACGTGGTCGCCATTATGACATGCGGTCCATCCCCGTACCCGTACCCAGCGCAGTCCATCGCAGTGCAGACTGGGTTCGTCTCCCAGGAGCGGCCCCCTAATTCATGGCATCTAGCAGACGCAGGATCTAATAGCCAGGCCAATTTCCATGGCCCTTCTACATAGTAGGTCCTCGGGGGAGGGCCAGGGCTTGAAAGGAGTACTGAGACAAGACAATAAAGTTGTCACCACTTGCTCATTATGTGCTTGTGTACGCACTCGGCCCTCATCCGAATCGTAGAATAATCCAGACAGAGAGGCTAAGCACCGGGTTAACCTCAACCACATTGTCGAAAAGGGGGGGCGTGGTGCTATATCCTGGACCTCTTGGACTTGATGGGTACAGTAATTACTAGTTTTGTTCCCGTGGTACCGTGTCGTTTCCCGTAATCCGCACGGCCTTGTCACCACCCCAAGTCATGGTTCATTTCGCCCCTGGAATTGTGTGTATCGTGCTTCACCTGTCGCGTGGACGGTTGGCGTCAGATAACAACTCTAATGATGTTGTAAGGCGCGCTCACATTGCCCCATCTGGGATTAATCCCAATTTGATTCTGACCGTAGTCCTGACCTTGAGTCGCTCCCGTCTTAATCAGACGTACTGATAAAGGACGTAAATGTTTTCGCGTCCCTGTGAGTCTGACAAACCCACCCCATGTCACAACCAAACTGCCGATACGGAACCCAACCAAATTGTTTGTCTGGACTCCCATCGTAGCGCCTAGAACATCGTGACGGATGGCCGGCCGCGGGTATGAATGGCTACCGTCACCACGTACCTGTTGAGTGGCAACCCGAGGTTCGAAAGGTCAAATTCGCGCAGTTCCTCCCACCCTCTCTCCCACGCTGCCACTGGAGGTCGAATTTGCGTACCTGTCAGAAGTAGACTGTTGCCCCAGCAAGTCGACGTGCAACCATCACGTTCCCTGTGACCCCCTTTCTGATTGGGCTCGTGATGTCGTATTTATTGGTGAGAAGTTCCCGACCACCCGTTGTCGCTCAGCAGGGCTCTCTACTACGAAACTTCCCCTCTTGGTGCCTCATCAAATCAAGGATTGTAGTTGCCAGTCTTGCGTAGCCCGTCATCCATTGATACGACCCCACGTTGTGCAACGCTGCATCGTGGGCCTTTTTGAAAAGGCAACACTTCTCCATGCCTTAGCTTACCAGCCCAGCCACAGAGAGGGGAACCATGGGGGCCACGGGGGGCGCGCATTGATAGCAACTCGTCAACCCAACCGCCACTGGTTCACTCTATCGTTCGATCGATCCGTCTGCCCCGCGGCTGCTGCGCCCAAGCCAGGGTGACGATAATCGCATCTTGCGGGGTGAGTAGCCGGCCCTACGCCTGTGATCCCGGTCTATCCCGCTCCGGCTCGTCGTGCGGAGGAGGCGTGTGTCCAATCTCCCAACCGGGCGGGTTGACGTACAACACCAGTATTATTATTGCCCAGCCTAATTCAATTCGTCACATTGTTCTGAAGTGGACGCACTACAACGACGTTTTCGGCCAAAGCCACCCCGTCGCTAAGTACTGAGGGGCGTGCTGCGTATATCCCGCTGCCATGTTTCGAATCAAATCGTCACGATGCTCCATCACATCATATGGATCGTACGTGTGCATTAGCCCATTGGTTGATACATTCGGTATCGGCTGTTCAGGTTTCGGGAGGGTGTTTATTCCGCAACGAGGCGCGCAGGTACGATTCCGACGGATCATCAACCCCCGAACTCGGCAAGTAAAAGCCTCGTGATAGTAGTATCGACAATGTCCAACTCTGGCTGTGTGTTGTGGTCATGACCAAGGGTTTGCAAACCCTGGATAACCGGACCTAAGTGTCCCTCAACTCACGGGTCGTGCAAAGACAAATTCACGGCAAGCCTAATGTATATCAGTCAGCCGGGTGGTCCCTATATGTGAATCCAGAATGAAAACCTACCGTTCGTAAGACGTCCAGTTTCTCTTGTGTCTGCATGAAAACATGGCGGTACTGGGCGATGCTCTCTCGAAGCACCACAGCCTTACTCGTACGACCTTCGCATATGGCCTTCATTTTCAGTTCCATCTCCTTGCGGAGAAATGGTTTGCCGAGACTCGTCTCGAAGTTCATTCGATCAAAGCCTAGAATTAGGGCCACTCCCAGCTGCGTAGGCACGAACACTCGCATGCCCGTTCCCCTTCCAGCTGACGAAGCCCCTCCTCGGCCTCGGCCTCCTCTACCGCCCCTTCCACCACGTCCGCCCCGTCCTCGACCGCCCCTTGCAGTCGAGGCGTCCTCCGGTTCCTCGTTGTCTGTTGTTGTCTGACCTGCTCTCTCAATGGTCGCCACGTATTCCCTATCTTGGATCTTTTGAATGTGCTCAGCCATGGTTGCGTCAGTGCCGATCCCATTAGCGTCCATCAGGGCGATTAGATCAGCCTCGGTGAGATAGCCTGGCGGTGATGTTTTTCCTTCAGCCATCATAGCCTCGGTCGGTTGGAACCGTTCCCCAGCTGTGAACTTTGGAAGCTCGACTGTGTTAGTCCACTTCTCGTAAATGAAAACGTCAAGATAGTTCCTTTCCAAGACAACCACGCCGTGGGCGATGAAGATCTCTTCTCCATATTCCAGCTCGACATCGGTTGCCATTCCCTTTGCATCATCTGAACAGCAGGCCAAGAAACGGCGAACCACATACTCGTAAAGACGACCTTCGTCAAAGCTTAGGACGCTTGGTGCAGCATATGTAATTGGGTGAATAGGTGGGTGGGCCTTGTCATCGTGCCTGCCTTCCCTTGGTTGCTGGAAAGCCCCATCCACAAGGCCTTGAGCAAATTGTCCCCATCTTTGATCGGGAATCTGCTTCTGGGCAAGAGCTTTGAGATTCATGCCCTTATCGAACCGGTCCGTCTCAGTTCTCGGATAGCTTATGAATCCCTTGTTGTACAGTCCCTCAGCAATGGTCATGGCCTGTTGACCAGTCATGCGGAGGAGGCGTGTTGCGGCCTTTTGCAACTCAACAGTCGTAAGGGGTAAGGGCTTGAACTTTCGCGTTGGTTTCTCCTGGACCTTGGTTACTGTGGCAGTCTTGGCAGAGAGACATCTCTCATAAAGAATGACGGTTGACATGCGATCGAAGAGTCGATTGCGTTGCCAATTGAAGTTGATATTCTTGCCCTCGCGGTTGTGCATCATTTTAATGCTCCAAAATGGTTCTGGCACAAAGTTCTTGACGCGGAAGTATCGATCCACGACGAAGCCGAGAGTTGGAAATTGGCATGAACCTTTACTGTTAGCGCACGTCGACAATACTGTAGTGAAGCCTACCATAGCTCAGGGTCAGATTCTCCATCGGTCCGCCCAAGGGCCTGAGACTATTCGTGATATATCGTGTGAACGCATAGCCAATACGAAGGTCCAGCTCGATCCTAGTGGCAACCGCATCGACCTGCCGTTCATCCAGGTTTGACAACCTTCTGGCTGCCGAGAGGACATGCCTGCCATACGTCAGTAGAGGAACGTAAGAAGTCATGATTCCGAGGGTACACACGCTCGTTCAATGTTGCTGAACCTGGCACGCTTGACTTGGATATCTGCATTTCCTGCTTGGGCGGCTTTGACGATCTCGTGGCCGATGTACTCGCCTTCGCGATCGCAATCCGTCCAGATTACCAAAAGTCGGGCATATCGAGCCTGCGACTCAAGATTCTTGGCAATTGTTTTTTTATCCTTCGTAAAGTCGGCTCCGATGAACGTTTATCAGGGATTGTTTGTACTCACATCATAGACATTGGTCACCACCGGTGCGTGAAAAAGCGTTTCCGGCGGAGGATGGCTCCAGTTCTTGTAATCGGGTGTAAATTCGGCATTCGTTAAGTGGCCTGTAACGCAGGTCATGGTAACGGAACACTGTCCCCATGGCGAGCCAAAATCAAAGTCGAACGAGTAGTTTTTGATATACTGGTTCCGTGTGTTATGCTAAGCATGTGTCAGTATATATTGGAAAAAGAGGCCCGACCTGGCTCACCGTTTGATGGGAGCCGCCGGAAAGGTGGCCAGCAACAGCCTTGGAGATGGATGGCTTCTCAGCCACACACAGGACTCTCATCCTTGGATGTTTGAGCGAAGTGTTTCAAGATGAAGTCGGGGCGGGAGCTTTGGTCACAACGGTGTGGCCTCAGGCGTAATCCGTCACAGCTGAGTTGAGGCAGGGACGACACAGCGAAGAAGTGAACACGTCAAAGGCCCTCAACTACTGTGATGGCTCGCGACTAGCTTTATCATGCAAATTCCGTGCCTCCAGATACGACCATGTCGATGGGCTGATGAGACTGTTTTTAAGTGTCCATGCCTCGGGGCCATGTGCGGCCTGGGCCTAGTTCACGGTCGTTGAAGGGAAAACTCGGCGCGTCTTTGACCAAGTTTCGATGTGGATTTTAGTGAGCGCATGGCCAGGTGCAGTTAGCGGTGGCCCAGCGGCGTCCAGGCGGGTCTCGGCACCTAAGCTTACCAGCCACAGCGGCTGCATCCGCTGGGGAGGCGATCATTCCCCGGCCACCGACCCCTAACAAACCCCACACAGCCGATGCCACAGAACCCACTGCTCCAGCACCTTAGATATTGCCGGAGCTAAGCTTGAAGTGGCGCTTGTCATCCCACCTTAGCCGCAGCAAATCGAATCTATGACGCCGTGCCGTCTGTTTACGTCGCCATTGCAACCACACAGAAAGCCATCCAGAGATCCCAGTCTTCGCATCTACAGGCTACAATATATAGTCTACGAGCTCTCAACATGGCTCTTCCACTCCTCAAGTCCCTTGAGGACTGCAGCGACTTCTCAGAAACAGTCGAGCCCTTCCTCCCGCAGCTCTATGCACTGCCAAGCAGGATCTTGGAAAACGTCGGCAGTCCAGCCGCCCTAACTCAGCTATACATTGACACAAACCCGCTCATCTCGGGCTTTGCAGTGTCTGTAGCAGTGAGCTTTGTTGTCCTTATCGCCTCAGAGATCAACAGGAACTGGTCCCAGATTGACCGCCTCTGGAGCCTGCTCCCCAATTTCTATATCGTTCATCTTGCTGTTTGGGCTCGCCTTGCTGGTGTGCCGCACGTTCGCATCGATCTAATCGCCCTCTTCACCACCCTCTGGAGTGTAAGATGCCCCCACAACCATGCCTATTCACGGTTTCTGACAGCTTCTTCCAGTGCCGATTGACCTTTAATTATTGGCGCAAGGGTGGGTACAATGTTGGATCGGAGGATTATAGGTGGTAAGTTGCGGCACCCGACCCTTTCGGGACACCTCACTTATCTTTTGCAGGGAAATAGTCAAGGGCTATGTGCCTGGGTTTGTCTTCTTCCTTTTCAACGTTACATTCATCTCTTTTATCCAGAGCGTCCTACTCTTTGCCATATCGGGTGTCCCCGCCTATGCCATCTTACTCTCAACCCAGTTTGAGAGCGATGTCACAGCAGCAGATCTCTTCTATTTTGCCGTAGAGGTTGCTCTCGTTGCCAGCGAGTTCATAAGCGACGGCCAGCAGTGGAGTGAGTAGCCACATTAATACGGCTCCTGATATGTACTGGCTAACCCGGGACAGCCTTCCAAACCGCCAAGCACCAATACCTTAAGGATGCCCAATTGCCCAATGGCTTCACTCAAGCCGAGCTTGACAGAGGTTTCTTGACCACGGGGATGTGGGCATACAGCAGGCACCCCAACTTCTTCGCCGAGCAGACGATCTGGTTTATCCTCTACCAGTGGAGCTGTTTCGCAACGAACAATCTTTACAGCTGGACCTTCGCTGGCTCAGGGTTCTTGATCTTGCTCTTCCAGGGCTCGACTTGGCTAACCGAATTGATCACTTCTGGAAAGTACCCCGAGTACTCGGAGTACCAGAAGCAGGTTGGCATGTTTTTCCCAACCTCGCTTTCGGGATACAAGACCCCGGTCCAGTTGCCAAAAATCATCAGGACAAGCGAACTGGCCAAGCTTCAGCAACAGCAGGAGACGAAGAAGCAGAAATAGAGTCATATCTACTAAGCATAAGTATGCGTCATTTTAGTGACGTTAGGAGAAGCCTGGTGTAATCCGTGGGTAGAATTGGAAGTGTGGCTAGCTCTAGGGGGCGAGTTTGATGGAAGCGCGACAGTTGGATGCTGGACGTGTGCATTTGATGTCTTTGCATAATCTAGAGGTCTATGGCGTCTAATATCTTTCAAACACCAAGTCTAAGGTCGCTCAGTTTATCCGCGTAAAATGATGGAACGGCAATGGGGTCATCCTTCTCCCAGTCTGCCTTCTGGTTCACGCCCGTTGAAACATGCAGGGTCCCGCCAAGCTTTCCCTCGATGCCGAACTTGATGTCCGTGTTAAGCCGGTCACCAATCATGCAAGTGCGGGCCCTGTCTAGTTGGAACTTCCCCTCAACCGCGTCCATCATGGCCTGGCTGGGCTTACCCAGCGCCAGGGGCTGCTGGCCGGAGGCGTAGATCAAAGGAACATGGACGGATCCGGCACCGAGGAAGAAGTCGTAGTGCATGGGCAAGGTAGAGTCGGTGTTGGTGGCGAGGAACAAGGCTCCGCGCTTCAGGTAATGCATTCCCACGGCAAGCTTAAGATAGTTAATGTGGAAGTCAAGGCCACACAAGACGACGCCAACATCGTCATCTAGCATAGAGCCGTCGGCGATGGCCTTAAAGTCCTCCGGAGTGATATCGCGGCGGTAGGTTGGATCGGTGCCGCCGATGTATGGGATACCCTCGGATTCAAGCTCCTTCTCGATACCCGTCTCACCAATGATGTAGACCTTGTTCTTGCCCTCGGGGAGCTTGAGAATGCGAGAGACGTAGATGGCGGCTGAGTAGCTGGAGCCGAAGATGTCGTCGACCTCACTGGGGATTCCCAGGCCGGTGAGCTTCTTGAGGTACTCTTGACGGGACTTGGTTGAGTTGTTGGTCACGAAAACGGTTCTCTTTCCTGGGGGGGTTGTGAGCAATGGTTATGTGATGTCGTTGGTTAACTCAACCTTTTGATCTCAGGAGGGCGATGGTTTCGGGAACTCCCTCAAATATGTGGTCACCCGACCAGAGAACGCCTGCATACTTAGTCTCAGGTCTGCCTCCAGATTCCAGTTAACATACCATCGCAATCGAAGAGAAATGTCTATCGTGGTATAAGCGCTTAAATCCTCTGACTGCTGGAGGCTAAATGACTCACATCGAACTTGTCGATGAACTCGTTGATCGCGGCCGGGTCGCCGGTGAGGTACTTTGGTGGTGTAGGCATTATGAGGGAGTCGAATCAAATAGTCGTGTGTCTACGGATCAAGAGAAGTAAGGGTAAAGGTGTGTTGTGAGTCAACTTTGAGGTTCTTCCTCGGTGAGATTATCAAGCTTAGTCATAGGTGTCCCCGGTTTCTAGATTCTAAAGATGATGACAAGAGCATTCTTCGCCTTCTTACGCTAAGTATGCTCTAGGTTAAATATCGAGGGCTAACATATTGAGGTATGTGGCATGGACAAAACTACCGAGTTTTAACATTTGTATGGATTTTTAACGTTTGTATGGATCTACAACAGCATTATCGTCGCCTTCACCCCGGCCGGTGTAGGGTAAAAGACAGTCCAAATACGGAACTGTAGTGACATGCAGCCCGATGACATCACTTCGGTTGGACGCCGTAAGTAGTTGACTTTAGCAAGACGCAAAACTTCGGAAAAAGGCAAACTCTGCATTGCGGTCGCATGTGAGTGCAGACCCCCACGGCCAACTCTCGGACTTCCCATGTGTTCGCATTTTTTCCGATGGCGGGACATCTACCCGCAGAGGTTGCCTCGTGGCGACCGCAAAACCGCAGCCGCAGACTTGGCAGAGTCAGTTGCAACGGCGCCTCTCCCATTGGCCTGGAGGCTCGGGACCCGGCATGGCCGCCAACCTAACCCAACGAGTACGTAGCCTAGTTGTCAGTTGTCAATTGTCAGATGTAAATTCTCACGGGTTTGCGGAGGTTACATATTTTTGCTGCTGTATCACCGTGCAACCATGAAAATCGCGTCTTTGGGCGAGCGTTGTCCGCCCCGCTCGCCCGTCCTATGCACCCTCCACCGCGACCCTCCATCAACCTCAGGATGGAAGATATGCTCACCGAGTAAGCCCACACCGCCCGAAGTTGCTCGGGTCTGGGTGGGGACTTGAAGCGTCCAAGTGCTGTTCGAAGGGTCGCGGGTGGAGTCGTTGGACCCTGAGGCTAAGGCTAGGGCCAAGGATGGAAGGATGGAAAGGGTGGACATCGTGGGCCTCGTGGGAGGCGTGGGAGGCGTGGGAGGCGTCCGAGGAGGCCGCTAAGTACTATGAGTAGTCAGTCAGGACACACCCTGGACGACCTGGAGCCGCGCGCGGGCTTGTTGCAATTGGAAATTCCGTGGGTGTCCTCGTAGAAATCTGCGCCTGCAGCTCCGTTCTGATATCGGCACAATCCTTGTTTAGGTTGGCTTCTTCGTGTGGACGTGGCTTTCGGAGATAGTCCTTGAGGTGGGCACGCGACATGAGCCGTAGCCATAAGTACTGCTGCACCTCTCCGGACAGACAAAATTCTCTCTCTTCACTTCCCACTCCTCCTCGCCTTTTAATCCTCAACTTCACTCCCCTGAACAACGTCTGAAGCGAAACTACTTGATACAACCCGTCACCATCGTCTAATCGTCTAATCTCCTTATCTTTCTCCCCTCAAACTCAATATGGACTCCCCCATCACCAACCAAATCGTCTCAACCACCCAGTCGCCAAGCCCCAGCACACCCAGCTTCTTCTCCAGCACCGCCATCAGCACGTCGTCGACCGCGGAGACCACGCCTGCGACCACCCCGGGCCTAAGGTCCGAGGAAGACCCCTGTGACACTTGCAAGATTGGCTCCAAGCCTCTCCCTGCTCTCCAGCGAGAATTCCCCAAACCGGTCCAGGATGTCGACGTCAAGTCCCTGCTGGAGCGACCGCCAGGCCGCTGGACTATCCAGGGTCAGATTGCCGCCAACCAGCACCGAGTCGCGACCAAGCTCAACGAAGAGGAGTTGAAAGAGCGACGACAGCAAGACCTTGAGACCGCAAAGAAGGATCTTCTCGCTCTTCACGGCGACTTTCGCCTGCCCGATCAAAGAACCCAGGGTATCTAGACTTTTGATCTCTTCAGCTTCTTTACCGAACTGCGGTCTGGGGCTGCGCATCCTGACTTAAGCGGGCGCATAAAAAAGTTAGAGGTTATACCCATTGGTGTACAGATGACGAGTCTACGATTGAATGAGAGCCCAATAACGGAAGCCATTTACCACATGGCTGCGGGAGGGCGGGATTGATAAATAACTGGTACCATGGACGGAGGAGAGCCAGAGGGAATGAGTTGAGTATTGCCAATTTGTACGCTGCACAGTATATAGTACATGGAACAATAAGATTGTCTCAAGCAAGATCCGCAACAGACATGACCCTGCCTCCCAGAGTGAATCCGTACGCAACGGCTGCGAGGAATGTCGAGAGGTTGATCAGAGAAGAAATACCGTGAAGCAAGCCGAACTTCTTGTTCAGGGCCTTCATCTCATCCGAGTGAGGGCCCTCCGAGTACCAGTCCTTCCCGTCTCGCTTGGCTAGAACTTGATTAGCATTCACGCCACTCTGCAGCATGGAGCTTTTGAACATACCCTGGCCACGTCGAACTTTCATCGTGTTGGTCGTCGCAGGAAGGAGGATGGTGAGGTTGACAAGGCCGGTCAAGAACATTGCCGCAATGGGCAGTAGTGAGTGCCACCGGGCAAAGTCACTCAGCAGTCCGGGGATGCCGGAAGAGAGGCCAATCAACGAGTTTCCGGGATACGTCAATGCAAGAACAACAGGCAAAGTCGTCTGGATTCCGAAGTAGATGGGGAACAGCTTCTGCTGGATCGCCGAGAAAGCCGGACGGTCAACCGTCTTGAACATGACGATGCCATTGATGAAGGTCTAGCGAATCATGAGCAAGTGTTCAATGTGCCAATTCAGTTGAAAGAGCGGCTCTTACATGGAAGAACGACGTTCCTAGAAGGGTTCCGTAGCTGCAAGATGGTGAGCAATTGTCTGAGCACGTACTGCATTGTATGCTGCGGGCGCTCACGAGATGATGTGGTACGGTGCCACCGAGAAAACAACTGCGCTTACTGGGCTTGCCATTGTGCCACCGTGTCACAGTTTAATGGGAATCAAAGGGAGCAAAGAGGATCAGCGCAATGGGATGAATTGTTCGCTTTCGACGAAGTGGAGGAATCGCATCCGAGGCAAACAGGTGACGTCGGACATAAGGTATCTTCAACTATCAGGTCACATGACTTCGTGGCTTGGACGCGTCCCTTGGCACAGGCTCACCTCACGCCTGCAGCGATGGGGGCCTTCTGCCTAATCGAGGACCAGGATTTATCATGAGAACACAACCACGGTGGAATTCATTTAAAACGCCAGACTCCCAAACAGGAAAAAAAAATTACTGACTTAATTTCCTGGCAGTCAGACACGTCACAATTTTTCCTCAAGACGAGCTAACATGGCGGAGAAGGAAGCGACCGTGTTCATCTTGGACCTGGGCTCGTCCATGGCCCAGAACCACAGTGGCAGATCAGACTCCGACCTTGACTGGAGCATGCAGTATGTGTGGGACAAGATTACTGATCTTGTCGCTGCAAGCCGCAAGACGCTCTGCGTCGGCGTATTGGGACTGAGAACAGACGAGACCAATAACACGCTACAAGAGGATGACGGATACGAAAACATCTCGGTGCTGCAAGAATTAGGGCCCATGACCATGACCTCTTTGAGAGACTTGCAGGCGAAAATCAAACCAAGCGGCACAGAATCAGGCGACGCCATCTCCGCTATTGTCGTGGCCGTGGACATGATCGACAGATTCACCAAGAAGCTCAAGTGGAACCGCAAAATCGTCCTCATTACCGATGGCCAGGGCCTAATCGACGGCGATGATATCAGCGACATTGCTAAGAAGATGAACGACTCTAATATTCAATTGACCGTATTGTATGTTGGTTTTCTTTTGCTACGGCTGGGCTCTACTGACAACGCATAGGGGTGTGGATTTCGATGATCCCGGGTATGGCTTTAAAGAAGAGGACAAATCTTCCGTCAAGGTTAGAACATTGATGAGCACGTCCAATATTCATGATATTAAACGCGTTTCTAGGTCGACAATGAGAAAATTCTTAGGTCGCTGGTCGACGACTGCCAGAATGGTGTCTTCGCGTCCATCGTGGAAGCAATCGACGAAATCGGCACTCCGCGTGTTAAGTCTGTGAAGCCTTACAAGACTTTTGATGGCGCACTTACGCTTGGAAATCCGGAGAAGTTCCCCGCTGCAATGAAGATCAATGTTGAGAGATATTTCAAGACGCATCTGGCCCGGCCCCTTGCCGCTACCACCGTGGTCGTCAAGTCCGAACAAGGTGTGGGATCCCAGTCCACCCAAACGATAGAAGGTGAAGAAATGGAAGGTGTTGAGTTCTCCGCGGTAAAACAAGCTCGATCATACAAGGTCAACGACCCCGATGCTCCAGGCGGTAAGCGGGACGTCGAATTCGAGGCCCTTGCGAAGGGATTCGAGTATGGTCGAACGGCTGTGCACATCAGTGAGTCGGAACACAATATTACCAAGATCGAAACCCACAAGAGCTTTTCAATCATTGGGTTCATCCCGTGGGCAAAGGTAGGATTTGCAATTCTCATTCTCGGCTATTTTACTCATGCTGCTTTAGTACGAGCCGTTCCTCAACATGGGCGAGGTTTGCGTCACCATAGCCCGGAAGGCCGATGCTAAATCGGAAGTCGCTTTGTCATCGTTGATTTGGGCGCTCTCGGAGCTTGAGTCATATGCGGTAGCTCGGATCGTTACCAAAGACGACAAAGATCCTCAACTAGTGTTGCTAGCACCCAACATTGAGCCGGATCTAGAATGCTTGTTCGATATTCCATTGCCATTCGCGGAAGACATTCGAAGTTACCAGTTCCCTCCCCTAGACCGGGTCATCACTGTCACTGGCCAGACACTCACCAAGCATCGTTTCCTACCAACGGATGAACTCAACGACGCTATGAGTGACTATGTAGACGCCATGGACCTGACAACATACGGGATCGACGACGAAGGGTATGCTGTAACGCACCCTCATGATGATCTTCACTGACCGTTGACCAGAAACCCTTCGGAATACGTCCCCATCGACGACACATACAACCCGGCGATTCATCGCATCAACCATGCAGTGAAGTCACGAGCAATTCATCCCGAGAAGCCTATCCCCGACACGCCGTCCATTCTATTGCGCTTTGCATCACCACCGGACGATTTGATAGAGAAAGTCCAAAGAAAATTAGATGCTTTGGTTGAAGCGGCTGAGGTCAAGAAGGGTGAGTCTCTATGGCATGAGTGATGAACAAAACTGACAGGATGTAGTCCCCCCGAAAGCCAAAGGAAAACGTACGAGGGACGCAGTCAAGCCTATTTCTGGCCTTGATGTGGATGCTCTCCTTGGCGAAAATGTGAAGGGAAACATTGACCCTGACAACGCAGTACCTGGCTTCAAGCAGGCTCTGGCCGCAACTGAAGATCTTTCGGAGATTGAGGAAGCGACCAAGCAGATGGGCGTCATCACAAATGCACTAATCACAGAGAGCTTTGGGGATAGCAAATATGCCCGTGCGATAGAGTGTCTAGCTGTAATGCGGGAGGAGCTCATCAATCTGGAGGAGCCAGGGTTGTACAACACGTTTGTGCGAGACATGAAGAAGCAGCTACTTTCCGGGGCTCTCGGTGGTGACAGGCGAGACTTTTGGTTCAAAATGCGGTGGATGACGATGGGCCTGATTGACAAGAAGCAGTCAGAGGTGTCTGATGTCACGCCAGAAGAGGCTGATGAGGTGAGTACCCAGTTCAAGGTACCCATGAATCGCTGCAATGCTAACACGCACATAGTTCTACAAGTCGAGGTAGTTAGGGAGTGTATCAGGGCTATGTATTTCTACGATGTTTGTACTCAGGGATTTAAATGGAGTCATACTCGTCTAAGCAATTGTTGTGTTACCTAAACATGCCCCGCCAACAAACGCCCCGCTACGGAGTGATTGTGTTGGCATCCCCCAATCCTTGCAAACGTGAGAGGGAGCCAACAATATCAATCTTAATGCACTTGATTTGGCCATTTGTTTATAATACCTTAGACTGAGGTGACTTGAGTATTTATTACCAACATCGATTCACCGAGTCTTGACGAATCAAAGAGCTTGTTATTGGTGTTTGTCTTACTCTAGCTGCACGTCAATCGAGCCTAAGCTGCCTGCACTTTTAGCAGCGCATGCCTGCCTGCCTACCTGCGCCGCCTTCCTCACCTTACATCCTAACCTAAGCCCATATCTCAACGACAAAAACACCAACGATTTTACCTTCTTGCATTAAGCAACTCTGCCACATCACCCTGACGCGTTAGAAACACCGCTCATCAACCAACTTCCACTTCGGCATGTCTCTTGAAGATCGCTTGGAGAAGCTACAGGAGCTCCTGGGCCAGGGAGTAAGCCTAGTTGACCACCCTGAGGAAGACGTGGAACAGCCAAAGGGCGTGGGCCAAATGGAATCGAAACCCGACATCGACTCGCACTCTCCGGCGCATCAAGAAGACATGCTTATCCACCATCCCTTTGATCTTGGTAACCAGTTCTCGAGACGCTCTGAGTTTGATGAAGCGCGAGACCGGGAGAGAGCTGTGCGACACGAAAAAGCTTTCGACCGGTCAGGCTTTCGCGTTGGTGAATCGCTTGATAAGAGCGCAGTCTTCTGTCCCTTGAAGGTGATGATCACCTATCCTGAGCGCTTTATTGGAAAAGCAAACAAACCTCTGGTAAGGAGTCAATCTTGGAGGGAGTAGTGTTCTAGCCACTGAAGACCCAACAGGCGAAACCATTCTTTACGCAGATTTTGAAGGACCGAGTCTGGGACTTGTAGGAAAGACTGTTCATAACGGGTGCTTGATGCTAACTACCTCAGTTTCTATCTGCACGACCCTAAGGAACCGTCACGAGACCCATACCTCTTGGTACCAACGGCACAATTCGAGGTATTCCTGGAAGAAGTCAACGCCGAGCTTGGCATTTCCCTCAAAATCCCCAAAGGAATCAACGAAGACAAGTTTGCCATCAAGTTTGGTGAAGGAGGCACGCCACGACCTCGGTACCTCCGGCGATCCGAGGACGAGACAGCACTGGAAATTAGGCCCTGGCCTAAGATCGACGCAGGCGATATTTCTCGCTTTGACTCTGCTACAACGGAGAAGAAAGATTCCTGGAGAAACAAGATGAAGCTGGTCAAGACCGGTCTCACCGTGAACAAGGGCAATGACGAAAAGGCCGCTCGAAAGAAACGTGATCGACAAAAAATGCTTCTTGACACACAAGAGTATCTTGGCATCAGAAGCACCTCGGTAGATCTAGATGTCATCTTCATCTGCGTGGATGTTGAGGCGATTGAAAGGTCACCAAATCCCATCTCAGAAATCGGCTTTGCGATTCTCGACACCAGAGACATCCGCAACGTTACCCCCGGCCCATGCGGCCAAAACTGGTGGACTTCCATCAAGTGCCACCACCTCAGAGTCTGGGAATATGCGGGACTCAGAAACCACCAATTTGTGCACGGCTGCCCTGATTTATTCGACTTTGGGTAAGGAATACGCCCTGGAAACTTGTGGACTTGGACGCTAATACGGCTCAGTGAAAGCACATTCCCACGGAAAGCCCATGTCCGAAGGGAGATTATGTCGATTCTCACGCCATACATTAACGATTCTCGAAACATTGTCATGGTCGGCCATGACATCTATCAGGATATACGATACCTCTCAACCCTTGGCGTGAACCTGCTCAGTATGGACAGTCTTGTCGGGCAGGTCGACACAAAGGACATTCACCAGGCGTGGCGCGATGATCCGAATGGAAGGGGCTTGAGCAAGATACTCTCAGAACTGGCGATCCCAAACAAGAACCTTCACAACGCAGGAAATGATGCCTACTATACAGTCTGCGTCATGTTGGGGGTTGCTCTGGAACAGATGCGGGAGCAAGAGGCTCAGCTCAATGATAAAGAAGGGCATCACACGCAGTAGAGTTAGCAGCCGTTGGGAAGGTGCGGAAAGGTGTGGAATAGCGAGAAGAGAGCGGGCACACGCCCTGTTTTCATGTATAGTACAAGATTGAGCCAAGATAGTGCTACAGCGCGCTCATCCACCACTTTGCTCTTGCTCCTTAGAGCATCCGTATAAACCACAAACGCCGTCGCTATAAAAACAAGTAGTGTACAGTATACACGTCGTGAGGCACACCCACGTCGGACTCCAGCTGTTCATCTGGTGTTTTCGTACCGTCACACGTTGAACCTGACTAGGCGACGATCAGAGCAGCGGAGGCCCGAGATGGATTGGTAGGTTGATTATAACGTGGAGGATGTCAGGTCTGTTTGTCCAAGAACTCCTTTGCTTCGTTGACTTTGGTCGCTAGATAGGGGCTACCGCCTCGATCGGGGTGGTTTAACAGCATGAGGGTTCGGTGGGCTTTGCGGACCTTGTCCTTGGTCATGGAGCGCTCACTGCAAGTATTGTTAGTACGCCAAACGGGAGAGCAACGTTATGAACGACACCTACTTGAGCGAGAGGATGAGAGAGGCCTCCTTCTTGGTCATCTTGGTCTCGAAGCCACCCTTGTAGAAGGCCTTACCCATGGCACCGACGCCACCACGGGAGCGTCTCCATGCGACAAGTCCGGCTCGGCCCTGGGATTCTTGTTAGAGGTCGATGAGTGGCAGGGTACGACAGCGAGATGGACCTACCAGAAAGGCCGCGGCGGCAGCACCAGCGCCCCAGGCAAAAACAGAAGCCATTTTGGTAGTCTGGATTGGTTGCGCAACACACGGAGTTGGAGGTGCTTATTGAAGATCCCGGATCTGGAGGGCAGCCCGGCGAAGTTTTCCCAGCGCCCGCCCGGCGGGGACCGGAGGCAACGGTGGATTGGTTTCTCCGAGATCCTATCGATTGCGGACGGGACCCACATCGGTGGGTGGCCGAACAAAAATTTCTTGAGAGGGACGTGAAAGTACGGTATCACCAGCGGGGCCGGAAGACGAACAATTGAATCTGTTTAGGTCTTGGAGACCACCACACAGTCAAAATGAGGTGAGCTTCGGCATACAGCGACTATCTGGACAAGCCTCTCTCGAACGCGCTGAGTGTAGGGTTTGCAGATTTTACACTCGCTGCGGGAGGGCTGCTTTGCTCCGGGCTAGAGATGCTGTCTCAATCTTCACGGACACTGGCTAACCAATTCCTTCAGAATCGAGACCTGTTACTTCTGCAGTCGCCCTGCGTACCCCAGCAAGGGCATCACCTTTGTCCGCAACGATGCGCGAGTGTTCCGCTTCTGTCGCAGCAAATGCCACAAGAACGTACGTCTACAGACATCACGGCGGACCAGATGGCGGAGCATAGATCACTAACGATGGGCCCTCTATAGTTCAAGATGAAGCGTAACCCCCGCAAGCTCAAGTGGACGAAGGCCTTCCGAAAGGCCGCAGGCAAGGAGATGACGGTCGACTCGACGCTGCAGTTCGCGGTCCGCCGCAACGAGCCCGTTCGCTACGACCGCGAGCTCATGGGCAAGACGCTCAAGGCCATGGAGCGCGTGTCCGAGATCCGCTCCCGCCGCGAGCGCGTCTTCTACAAGAAGCGCATGTCGGGCAAGAAGGAGCGCGAGCTGGCCATCGCCCGCAAACTGGTCGCCGAGAACGAGCACCTGCTGCCCCGCCTCCGCGGCAGTGAGAAGAAGCGCCTGCGCGAGCAAGGTCTCACCGAGGCCGAGATCGACGAGGTCGAGCCGGAGCGCGAGCGTGCCAAGGCCTTTGGTGGCGAGAAGAAGCGGGTTGCCATCGCCTTGGAGCACGATGAGGACGAGGACGAGGACGACGAGGATGCTGAGCAGGACGGCATGGACGACGACGACGACAACGATGATGACGACGAGGAGCTCGACGATGTTGACGTTGACGGCATGGAAGTGGACGCCGTCTGAAGCCGAGGGAGTCTCGGGACGTGAGGAGCTGAGAAGCCAGAGAACCAAAAATTGCACGTGTCCGGGAAGAAGGGCATTGGGGGCCGGGCGTTATGGTGTTTTGATTCGAGGCATACCACGGGCGTTGGGATATACTGGCTTCTGGTGCAGTACGAATACACAGTGCAACAAGATAGAGAGAGAACTTTGTGACGAAGTGAGTGGACCGGTCCGGTTCTCCCAAGGACGGGACTGAGCGGTTTTGGCAACTGGCGGCTGGTGATTGGGTGAAGTCAACCACCGTCAAGCTAGTCAGCTGCGCCCTCCCCTCTGAGGTGTCTCGAGGTGTCTCGGGGTGTCTCGAGGTGTCTCGAGGTGCGTCCTTATGCGTCGTCTTGGGGTGTCTCGGGGTGTCTTGACGCGGGGAATCCTAGAAACACTAGGGTGACCGGAAGCAAAGAGATTAGTTTTGATTACCTATAAACAGAGTTTGTATCCTTGTCCCGTGTCCGTTCGTGCAGTGCTCTGTGCGAACCATGCTATCCTATCACGGCAAATGAGAGACGGTTGAATCGAAGTCAGTTAAGAGTGTGAGCAGGCCGAGGGCCCCGAGTCTGAGCCGTTAGAATTGAACCCCGTACTAACGAATTAGTTCCATTTGCCTTTTGCCCATGTTTTTGCACGCCAACTACCAGAGAGAACACATCAGAAGACCAGAGCGACTCAGTAGCAAGGCAAACGCAATCGCGGGTGTATGGTTGGACAGAAATATAAAAAAAACCGGGTGCGGGACAATGGAACGGACATCCATTTGTGATAAGCGTTCTCGTCAGGCCGCTCACGAGACCAAAAACGACACCACACACACACACATACCAGCCAGCCCTGATTCAGCGTTGACTCCGCATATCACCCAGCTCCCAGCAACCCAATAGACAAAGTCCAGGCAAAACCCTCCCCCCCCCAGCTGCCACCTTATCATTGCACCCTGGCCCTGCATGTCTCACTCTCTGCCGCTCCCCCAGCCGGGGCCAAGCCACGATTCGTAGAACCAGGACTTGCACGCCGCCTTTTCTCCAAGTTTCCGTGTCTGATCCCGTTCCTGTCCCTGTTCCTTGTGTTATTTGTTTGTTTTCTCTAGATCGCTTTTTCGCAACGAAGTCGCTGGCTCTTCTTCTTCTCCCCAAGGAGACGGACTGCTCGTGCGAGTCCCCTGTAATCAAAACCCACTAAACAAGAGCGAATCGACTCCCGATCGACTGGGGCCGCGGACGCCTCTCTCGAGTTTCGTTTCGACGCCTGTATAATTGCTTTTCCCCGCGGTCTGGTCCGATGTCTAGTGGCCTTGACAAACCCCCGTTCATTTGAAGTCTCCCCAGACGCAAATCAGTCAAAACTGCCACGGAAGAGAAGATGGTCGTGGCCGAGACGAAGCCGCTCCTAAGAGAGCGCGCAAAGCAACCGCCCAAGAGGAACTCTTCTGCCTTGTTGCTGGCGCTGTTGACGACCGTCTCCATCGTCGCGTGTTTTTATCACCTGCGGCCCTTGGAGACGAAACCACTCCGTGTCCAAGATGCCGAGCCAGCGCCGTGGACCTGGGCCGACGTAGGTTTTCTCTGAGGATCTAGATTATTCTATAAGAAATATGTGCTGATCTGAATGGTAATCCAGATCAAGCCGGCCAATGACTTGGTCTGGGAGAAGTGCTACGAGAATAAGTACGAGTGTGCCAGGCTAGATGTGAGTTCCTTGACTATCTACATCACCATCTAGTGACTCCGTGCTTATCAGGGGCCATATCTATCCTTAGGTTCCCATGGATTGGCTAGATCCCACGAAGGAGCAACGCGTTGTCCTGGGAGTTGTCAAGCTGGCTGCCAAGTCGAAGGGAAAGCGTTTCCCTCCCGTGTTTGTGAACCCTGGTGTAAGTCTTCCATCCTCTCTGCAATCATGAGCTTTGCATAGCAGTGTTGACCTGTCGACAACTTAGGGTCCTGGAGGATCAGGAGTACAGTTCATCAAAAGGGCCGGCCATCTGCTCCAGACCATCGTTGGCGATAATCATGTGAGTATTTGATCTTGACGATCCCCTATCACTTCATAGCTACGTTGCTGACCGGTTCATAGGACATTATCAGCTTTGACCCTCGCGGAGGTGAGTTGATATCCATCCTCAGTGGAATAAGTCTCCGGTTCTAACTCCAATGCCCTCATCCAGTCGGCGTCTCTACCCCCCGGGTTGAATGCTGGGGTACCTCCCAGAAGCGCAAGCTCTGGTCTCTCCAGGACACACCTGTTGTCGACGAGCGCCCCGGCCTCGTCTACGATGCTTACGCCCGCGCATCTGCCTACTCAGGTTTCTGCGAAATGGCCATGGCTCCCACGGGCATCATGAGCCATCTCAGCACAGCGTCCACCGCGCGCGACATGTTGGAAATTCTGAACAAGACGGGCCACGCCAAGCTCCGGTACTGGGGCTTCAGCTACGGAACCATCCTGGGCGGCGTCTTTGCGGGCTTGTATCCTGACCGCGTGGAGAGGTTGGTCAGTGATGGTAAGTCGCATCATGGCCGCAGCGATGAATGCTCATGGGGAGGGACGCTGACAATAGGACCGGACTAGGCAACTGTGACTATCACGACTGGTTCAAGCTAGACCACGCCGACTTCGTCTCCAACACTGATCTCATCTTCGACGCCTTCGACGCCGGGTGCCACAAGGCCGGCCCGGACAAATGCGCCCTGTGGGCCGACACAGCCGCGGGCGTCCAGCACCGCCGCAGCAACCTCCTGGCCCGGCTCAAGACATCCCCCGTGCTGGTCCCGGCGTGGGCGCGCGCCTCGGGCCCGGAGCTGCCGGAGCTCATCACGTACTCCAAGGTGCAGCGGCTGACGCAGACCATCATCTACAAGCCGCAGACGCAGTTCGAGCGCATGGCGCGAGTGTACGCGGCGCTGGAGCGCGGCGACGGCCTGCCGTTCTACGACATGGTGCGTGAGCGCGCGGGCGACGAGCCGGGGCAGCTGTGCTCGCTCGGCGACACGCCGGCCACGATGCCGCAGGAGACGGGCACCGAGGACGACGCCTTCCCGGCCATCATGTGCTCCGACGGCGAGCCCGTCACGGAGACACCCGAGGAGTTTGAGGAGTATGCTCGGAAGATCGAGGGTGTCAGCCGGTGGGCGGGCGCCGTGAACCTCTTGTTCCGGGTCGTCTGCCTGGGCAAGACTGTGAGGCCCAAGTGGCGGTTCTCCGATGGTGTGCCATAGCCGTCTCCCTTACCTGTCGACGATATGCTAACCTCCCAAACAGAGGACTTCCGAGGCGACACGGCCCACCCGATCCTCTTCATCGGCAACATGGCCGACAACGTAACACCTCTGCAGAGCGCCTTCAACAACTCAGCGCGCTTCCCTAGCTCTGTAGTCCTGCAGCAGAACTCCTACGGCGTAAGACTCTCCTCCCCAACAACAGCCGCCAACGAACGGCTCCCCTTACTAATTCGTCTCTTCCTTTAGCACTGCTCCCTCGCCGCAGCGTCAACGTGCACTGTGCGCCATATCCGGGCTTACTTCCAGCACGGCACGCTTCCCAGAGCGGGCACTGAGTGCGAACCGGATTATGACCTGTTCGATCTACCAGCAGACCAACACGTCGCCTCCGAGGACGAGCTGACGTCGGCTGTGTTTGAGTTGGCGAAGGAAGTTGACATCCCGCGGGGAATTTGGTAGACGTAGATGTAGACTGAGTGGTGAGCGGGAGCTGGGAAGGGAAACTTGGAGTTGTTGTTGGATGATTGTTTGGCTGCTTGACTGGGCTTGGATGCTGCAGTGATGGCTATGATTCTTGCAAGGGATCAGAGGGTTGCGCAATTATTGGATAGACATGTACTGTCCTTGTTACTGCCTCTGGTGTTTGTTTGTCTCATGAGGTTTTGCGCTGGCTGAGACAATGCCGATTGACTATGCTCCCGGTTCATTCCCTCCAGATCTGGCTGTCTTGCGCCTAAGTATTCGCATATTGTATTCCTCTCAGCAGAATGCTGCACCGACCACTGACTCAGACCGTAGCGAGCCTGAAAAGTAGACGCAAGCTTCATCGGAGAGCAGGGCAGGACAAAGTGTTCGACAGTGGATTGTTTCGAGCGCGAGCTGGGAGCTGCATTGTTGCTTGACGGGTATCATTTCTATTCCAACACAAGCGCCTAGGCACCTTGCACATGCTCACATTGGTCGGCGTTCCACGATCGCCTCTCCCCATCGATAAGGACATGGCGCACGTCCTCAGGCGGTGTGATGCACCTTCTCAGGCATCTTCAGTCCCTGGTCCACAGCCTCCTTGACCTTCTGCTCCAGCTTGACGCCGAGAGCGCTCTCCTCGTCGGCGGCCTTCTTGCGCTCCTCCTCATCGTCGACTTTCCAGTTGCCCGCGCCGCCGCGCCCGTGGGCGGCTAAGCCCCCGCGGACCTGGTGGTGCTTCTTGAGGCTGGCGTTGACGGCGGCGGCCGTCTTGTTGGCCATCTCCTCCTGCTCGCGCGCGTCGGGCATGTTGGCCGGGTCGACATAGTTGCCGGCTCCGCCTCGGCCGGCCCGCGTGGGGACCTGGGCGGAGGAGCGGTCGGGCGTGGCAGCGACCGAGGTGCTTAGGCTCTGGGCCTCGAGATCCTGCGTTGGCCAGAATGTAAGCGGGACTGGTCACGGACACCGAAGCGGAGGCAGGCATCGCGGGGAGAACGGGTGGTTTACTTTGGAGTCGTTGCCATCTGCGGTAGGGGGATAATAGTTGCCGGCGCCTCCACGGCCGACCTTGCGGTACACATCTTGATCCGCTGGCATTTTCGCGACGGGTTCTCACGGATTCTCGCTGGTTGGGGAACTGATAAGGGCTCTAGAGCTGGAGAAATAGCTCGGGTCGACTGAGTCTCTGGAAACGCCTGGTTCTTTTATGAATGTGAAATGGCCGCGGAACGTCATGATCTGCGCTCCAGGACGATTATAAAGACTCGGTTGAGCACTCTCGCCGCCACCCGATTGCGCGTGGGGGGGTTTGTGTCTCGTCTGTGGCCGCATTCTGGTGTCACTGGCGATGCTATCTTGAATCCGTTTTCTGTGTGTCAACGCATTTGGGCATGGGAATGGCCTTGGCGCGTGCCCACCACCCATTAAGGTTCTGGGGTAGATCGACGGGTCCAAGAGCAGCCGGTCGCCCGCCAATGCAAGTCAGGCCGTCTGTCTTGGCTGAGTTCGTTTTTCAGACAGGCCTGCCAGCTAGCCTTGTTGGGTTTCTGATGGGAAGAGAAGAGAGAATCAGAGCACCGTCCAGACCAAGACCCAGGCTGAGCCGAGGGACCAAGTTGATGAGGTGATCGATCCATTGCGGCTTTTCCAGATTCCAGGATTCCTTCCCTTCCCTTCCCTGGTCGTGCTTCCGGTGGGCCGGTTGATACTGTATTCGTACATACATATTCGAGCATAGTGTGCGGCATCATACGTAATGAACCACGAGGAGTCAGGGCCGGGTCTTTGAGTGGCCGAGATCGGGCATTGTGCACGTTTAAGACATGCATCCAGCCAGCCCAGCAGCGGGCCAAGAGGAATGCCCGATAACGAGCAGCAAGCCGACATATCAATCTTCAGCCAGAGCCTAGGCCAGGGATCATCTGCCCAAGATAAGCCGCCTGGCCGCCTCAAAGGAGTCCAGGGTCGACAATGGCGTACGGGTATCCGCTGGGCGGTGCGGCAGGGTCCCCCTCCTCACATTCCAACCAAAGCCGAGAGGCGTCGCTGATCTCGGGAGTCGACATGAATCCAGGACGCCGGGAGCATGTCTAGATTCCGCCAACTTGTCGGGATGATTGCGCAATCCCCACTCAAGACATTCCGTACGGTACGCATACTGAGGCCAGAATTGTTCGAGAAAGAAGTGCATGATTCCACGTGGACGTATGGTTTGGTGCTCACGCAGGTACACACCCAGCAAAAAGGGCTGGTGTCGTCTTCGGCTTCGTCAACTGCGCCGCAGAGCCAAACTTGTTCTTGACTGACGAGAGGATGAACGTGCTCGTGCCTTGCACAGTCTGGTTTCCAAGATCAAGGCAGAGAGGCATCAAGGCACGAAGTACCTCTGAGTACTGGCCTAATGGTGCCGCACCCCCCCTTGAAGTGGTGCCTGTGGCGTGCAAGTCCCCGCTGGCAGTACCACCGTGTCCGCAATGGTGAGACTCTTCATTGTCTCCATACAGGCATACAAGCATACGGGCATAAAATCAATCGAATACCCCAAACTATTCGGTAACGCGAGGAGGCGGCGTCAGAAGGCGGTTGGCGCATACGGCGTCATTGCCCACGAACCTCATCAGTCAAGTTCAGTCAGCTGGTCAGTCAGCCGGTCTGCCAGCCAGCCTGTCAGCTTTCGGTCGCGCAGTCCGAGTTTCCGATACTGGCTGTGCAATTGCCACTCACTGCCTGCGGCCAGCTTTCCCCAACTTGGCTTCCAACGGCAGCGGGCCGCAATGAGTCAACTGGCGGATGGCTGAACTGAATTAAAAAAATTAAAAATAAAAGTTTGTGCCGCTGTCGGCCTTCTCCCTCATAATCTTGTTGGGCGGAGTCACCCGGGACATGCCAGCGTCTTCCCCGAGTCCGACGAATGCCCCATGATGGGTCCTGAGGCTTGATATCCTTTGGGGGAGGGCTTTGGCCCCCTCCTTAAGAGGGCGTCGTGACAGGCAGCATGTTTCTGCTAAGGCCAGCCATGACATCCACCCGGCTCCAGCTGTCATTCAGCCGAAAATGTCGCTCGGGTTCGAGCCAAACTAGAACGGGGAGCACTTCAGTGGACCGCACGCCTCTGGGGTACGTATCAGAGTTGGCCTTTGGCGGGGAGGCGGCGCACCCCGGATCCCCAGCCGTGAAGCCACTGTATTTGTCCACGATGCGTAAAACCGAGGCGTGCATCCAAAAGAGGGATAAATGGAAATGCAGAAAACAAGAGGAGCTGAATCAAGTTTCGGGGCTGTCGTCAGTACTGCGTAGTTCAGCTGTTACAAGGCCAAAGAGCCCACTCTTGGGTTAGTAGTAGCCGGCATCTGAGTGTCTACTTAGTTCAGTTGGCTCCTTGTGACTCTTGTGAAAGGTTGACCATCAAGATTGTGAGAGTGTGGAGAGGCGAAACTCAGCGCTGATTGGCCTCCTGAGGTAAGCTTACAGCACCGTACTATGTAAAGCCGCCGTTGTGGGTTCATCTCGAAGGACCCAACAGCACAGGCTTTGATGCCATTTCTGTCCAATGCTGCCCCAGTCTCAAGCGTCCATGACCAGCAAGTTTCCACGGTGCATCATCGGGTGATCGTAGACTGATAAGATGGGACGAGTACGAAAGAAAAAAAAAAGACCAAAAAAAAAGAGATCCAAACGATGTGTGGCCACCCCAGGAACGGGGTTAGCTAGCAGGACTAATAATAAAAGTCAATGACGTCGATGTTGTTCCTGGCCTTGGGCTTTTGTTTTGTTTCTTGTCGTGACGCACAGTGACGACAATCCTTTGCGGCCAAGGAAGGGAGGGTACCGTCGAAACTTTCCAGGTTCATTCATTCGTATCCTCAAGCCCTATATTCGCTGTTGATGACAAGCAGCCGCCTGCAGAAGACCGACCGGTGGGCATAGTATCATTGGTTGTTTTGTTCCGGCCGCCCAGGGTCTGGACTCAAGGGAGTTGCGCTGTTAATGTGGTTCCAGCAACCCGATCGTCGAGTCGCTGTCTGAAGATGGAAACCCCCCGAGATGGATAGTCAGGAACGACTGCTGGACATCCCGAGGGTTTAATTCAGCCTCCCCTCTTTGGTGTGTCTCCGTGCGGTTGGTGCCGACAGCGATCGCCAGTCTGTCAAGAATTGATAGTGGACCGGTCAAACTGGAGGGAGTGTCTGTGCGACGGCACGGGACTCACAACGACAATCCGCCAGCGCGAGAAGCGATTCTTTGGCATCCGCCCTTCCCATTCCTAGAGAAGTGCCACGGAGTCGGCCTGAATTGGGAAGGCCATTTCGGAACGGCTCAAAAAAAGCGGCCGTTGTAGGCTATGTACCTTCCCCTCACGCACTAATAAACGACCGACCAACAAACCATTATCCAGTGCTCTCCAGCCCGTCGAGTTCAGATATACAGAGTATGACGTTCAAAGTACCTCCCCCCCGAACTCGTGAGGTGCTTGCAGTAATCTGATCTTGATTGCATCCATGTGACCATGAGGTCCAGGTACCCCAACAGTAGATCATGTGAACGAGCCGGTGATGAGCTATTACCCAAGGCGGCATAGATGCTCGCTCCCGGGGGTTTGGTGCGCATCTTGTGCATCCATCTATCTGTGCATTTCGACCCGGTGTGCTATTCTAACCACTTGAATGTATCTGTCCTTCTTAAGAGCGCTGTTGTGTTCGGAGGCAAGTGCCTGTATGTCGCAATCGTGGTGCAAGTGGCGGTGCGAAGTAGGGCACCACCAGGAGGCATTTTGCACAGTGTGGTGTATTCGCGATGCTTTGCTCGAAGTCTTCGTACCGTACCTACAGCGTCTAACTAGTCTACTCAATCATCCATTCATTCATCCATATCATCCGTCCGCCTTACGTGAGAAGTGCAACAAGGGATGGGGCAGAGCACGTTGCTGCTTAGGGTGGACATGAGTGAACCGTCCAGAAATAAGCGCGAACTTGATCGGCGTCTTATTGTGTCAATGGACGAAAATGATACGCCCTGCGGCGTACGAACAATGAAATCACTATCCCCCAATTCCGGACTCAACTGATCGTGTCTTGCTTTGCCCCTTTGTGAACCCCCTTGATAATCTGTCTAGACGCCCGCGGTCCGGCGAGCTTCAAGGTTAAAATTGCGGTAGCAGCTAGATTCGGTCGTCGAGACTGTGTCGAGACTGTGTCTAGACGAGGTAGCAGCGGTGGCACGTCCCCAGCTGACGACTCAATTCGCCTTGCGGAACGTACGGGGCTGCTTTTGCCTTTCTGGTGTGAATTTGCTGCTTGACCTCTCCAGGCTCAGGCTTTCTCCTCCACCAACTCGCAACTCGTCTTTGCCGCACTGGGCGGATGGGTCTACGACGACCCCTCGCCGTGTGCCCAATCCGTCCGGGCGGGGCATGCAACTAAGCCCTTTGGGATGTTTCCATCTGGGGCCATGGAGGTGATGCTAGCTGCACGCCCGTGGAGAAGTGGAAGTGGAAAAGCCATGGGGTCCTGGAATGCTTGGAGCCTGGGACGGGATCCATGGCCGCGACGGGTGCCAGCACGCAATGAATGGATGCTTTGGAAACAGGATGGACAACGTACAATATGCCAGTCAATTAAGAACATGGCAGTTACCATGAGAAACGTGGGTCCTGACATGCCGGATCCGGGACGAGTTGCAAAGGAAAACAGTGTCCGGGTAGCAACATGAGTACATACCGGTATTTATGTTGCATCTCAGGTGCCATGCACACGGCACAAGTTTACTATGTATGTGTGGTTTGGGCAGACGGGGTATCCGCCGACGACGTGCCTTGTTGACCTGCACTGCAAGTCCCGCTGATGAAGCCTCCATCTAGTTCGCTCTCGTCGCCCGAGGTAAGACACAGCCTAGCACAATCCATTGGGGATTATTTTGCCGTCTCGTGGGATCCGGTCAGGTTAGAACCGAGTCTATCAGACAATAAAGCCCCGACAACAAAGTCGTCTTCGTCAGGCCAGGCTCGGGAAGGGGAGATAAAACCCCCCGCCCTGACGACAAATAAGGGGGACGACCGATCAGATCAGATCAAAGCGTTGGCCTACGGATACTGACAAGGAGCGGGCTCGGCAGGGCAGGGCAGGGCTCGGAAGGGTAGGGCAGGGCCAGCGAGCGGCGAGCCACGGCCACGAACGCCTACCAGATGCGGCCAACGAATGGAGCACATGGGGGGGCTAGAGATAGTGGACAGCTGGTGCTGGCTGTTGAGGGCTTCTCAAAGGTGACCGACGGCTGGCTGGCAGCTGTACCTGCGCCAAAACCACATGTTGGTGTTTGACTCGCCCTGCAGGGAGAGTTGTTCCCTTGCTTCACATAACAATAACAACCCTTCTTTCTCCCTTCCTCGAGTTTCTGTGGTTCCCCAGGCACGCACCTCTTATCGTCAAGGGAAGCAATGGACTGAATCCAATCCAGCACAGGATGAATCATCCACCCATGGCAGCCGCTGCTCACCTCGCTGCCGGTCCCCAACTACGGCTGCTGGTTCTCCTCAGACGCTCTCAACTCCACCTCACCACATGCAACGTCAATGCTCCATCAAACTGGGAACACGCTTTGACTCGGGCCTCACCAACTGTACAACGCAACGAATGTCACTCTTCGCTCGGGCTTGGGTTCTTTTTGGTGTCGCCAATTCAGGCTTGCCTGCTTTGGAAAATGCCACTTGGCTGCGGATCCTCTTGCTCGCCTATCCTACCTAGGCAAAAACAGTTGCTTGCCTCTTGAGGAGTCTTTTGACTGAATTGCCTAGCTCGCCGTGGGCTTACACCAGCCAGACCTCCGCTGACCGAGCCCCCAAAACGAAGCGGAGCTTTCATGGGGGTCACGGGCGGGATACTAGTTCAAAACCCACTGCACTTCACCGTGAGGAAACCGTGGCTATCTACTCTGTACAGTACGGAGCTACGGACAGTACGGATGAGAAGCGACAATCAGCCACGGTGTGTCTGGGGTTGTGATTCCCGGTCACAGGATGTCTGCGACAAGCCCCTCCCCCAAAGAGGGAGGACCTTGGTAACCGGATTCATCAAGCAAGGAGAGACAACCATCCACGCAAACCAGCAGGGCGGTCAGTGTGCGCTCATCAAATGGCATTGGAGAAGCAAGAATGACGGCCACATTCTAGAAAATCTCGATTTTCACTCATGCCAGCGAGGCACGGGATGCTTTCACTGTTCGCTGACACGTTGAGTTGGCCACAGTGGTTCATTCGTTGCTGGCCATGGCTGTTCAAGCCCTCGCAATGGAAACGCCCTCGCTCGTTTCGTCGACTGTGACTGGCGCCCCTTTCTATTTATTGCCGGCTCCGGGTTTCATCGGCCAACGCCCCCCTCCGCTGGCTCCAGCATCCGTGTGTCAATGCAGCCCTCTCCGCCCAGTATTAGGAGAGGCACAACTTCGGCAGACCCGGGGTCGGGTCCAGCTCCATCTCGATGGCACCGTGAACCGTCCCTCGCACCCCGCGTGCGGTGCCCGGTCGGGTCTTGTGGTGGTGTCTTGCCGCGGGACCAGTCTCGGAACGGAGGAAGAAGCAAAAGGCAGCATACGACTAGAGAGTGAGGTCCTGCCAGAGTCGGATGACGGATCAGCCCAGAATGAAGGACACGAACAAACTCCCAGCGGCCACGGTCAACAGATAACGAACGACTGTCCTGCCGAGAAGGCACCACCGAGGACTTAGACCTGTCAACGTTCACTCGGTCGACCACGCGCAACACGCGCAACACGCGTACGGGAGTGACTTTTCGGAGCTTCCATCCTGCCACCAACCTTACCTGCCCGGACTGGACACGGAAAGCACGACGAGCTGCAATGCTGCTGTACGAAGTATGCGAATACATACCTACCCACCGACTGTGCGAAGGGGGAAACGGAAGCCCAGACGGACGGAGAGGGCAATGCGGGCAGCCAGCAGTGAGGAGCCCAGAGTAAGGTACCTGACGGATGGAGGAGGTACCTGGAAAGAGTACCCAGGCACAGTGCCCGCAGCTAACTCGCCCGCCTGCTCCTTTGTCCACACCCACTGTGGACGTGGCCTTTCATCCCGCCAGAGGAGCCAGAAGAGAGCCATCGCTAAGCCCCATTCGACAGCCCACTGCGACTCTCCATCTGAGGTGGCCTCTCCCATCCTGGGGAGGCACAGGACACACGCCCCTCCTTCAGACGCCACGGCTCAAGTCAAGCCCCAAAGTGCCCCCCCCCCAAAGCCCCCCCCCCAAAGCCCCCTGCCCTACGAATACAACGACTCCCTCCTCATCTTCTGCTGCACCTCAATCGCTCTGGTGATCTACCGGGGTCAGCGGGCCAATAAACCCAGAGCCACCCTCCCCACCTGTCGCTATCGAATGGCCGCGCTGGAAGACGCACCCCCGTATACAGCACCAGTGGATAGCGCCTGGTGGAAGGCGTTGGAACCGGTCCAAGGCCCCAAGGCCTTGGCTCCCTCAAGTCCCCCCTCGCTGGTTCGATTTCCATGGCCATAGCGAACGAGCCAGCCCGCTCGGTCACTCTTGCTCATATCCCGATAATCGCACAGGCGTCCATTTACCTAGGCATGATACTCTAGACGCGGAGCTGCTACACTCGCCCCCGCAGTGCCACACACACACGCCCTGGCTCAGTGCTCCTCCCAAAATATTATTTCTCGTCCGCTCTGGTACACTCCTCGCGAGACCTTGCCTCTCACCACTTTCTACACATTCCCCCATCATTGTTCGCCCGCAAACCACCGGCAAAGAGCAAGCTACAGCACCAATTTCCACGTCTAGCCCGCGGTTGATCGACTTCCGTCGCGTCGAATCACGAGCGTATCCCAAGTTGTCGGCAATGGCCTCATCCAAAGTACGCCGCCGTCCTCGGGGGGCCGTCGTCCCTGGTCCTGCTCAGCCTTGACTTGATGCCGTGCCCTGCCAGCTTGCTCCCACCCGCGAGAGGCCCAGATGTGCTGATACCCTTTCTCCTTTTTCAGGAAATGCAGCAGTCCTCGAGGCCATTGACACAACACCGATCCCCGATGTCGAGTGCCTCGGGCTTAACTGGTCGTCAACCCCACGCTCGAGCCAGCTCCCACTCACTCCTCACGGGTGGCCTCAATGCCAACCATCGAGTGACCCGTCGCAAATCCGTCACCAACCCGGGATCCAACGTGGCGGCTCTGGCAGCTGTCATTCGGGACGGCGAGCGGTCCGCCGCCATGCCCATTGCCCACGGGCGCCGCATGTCCAAGAGCGCAGCTGCCCGAGCAGCCATCGTGGGAAGCCTCCCTTCTCCCCCTGCGAGCCTGCCGTCCCACAAGTCGATTGTCGATTCGAAGCGAGGAGGACTCGACGGGAGTGCCATAGATGACGACCCAAACGATGTCTCGGCCGACGAGGCTGCCTCTAAGTTCCAGAAGGCCCGCACCAGGCGCGCCAGTGACGGCCAACCTCTTGTCAAGGACGGCAAGAAAAGCAACAGAGTCGAGGTCCGCTGTGAGAAGTGTGGCAAGGGCTACAAGCACAGCAGTTGTTTGACCAAGCATCTGTTGGTTCCCCTCCCCTTTGTCGTGCCCAACCCCACTATCCTTGTCCAACGATGACTGAGCCTATTGGCTTTGATGTTCGACCTGAGAACGTGTGCGTATGCGTATGCGTGTGAACTAGATTTGTTGACTTGCTTGTTAGGTGGGAGCACACTCCTGAATGGTCTTTCACCTCGAAGCTGCTTATTTCCAAGCACCAACAAGTTCAGTTGCTCGAGGCAGCGTCTGTTCTCGTGGCTATGAATGGCACTGCTAATGACAGCTCGACGACACCTCCCGACTCTGCTAAAGACTTCCATAGCGAAGCCGAGTCTATGTCGCCGGCGGCCTCGGGGTACTCGGATCCCGTCGAACGCCAGAGCTCGGCGGATACCACCCCACCTCCGGTCGCCGAAGGACTAAACGTCGACGGCACCTCGTACCGGAACAAGCGCTTTAGCAGCGGTGGCTTATCCCGGAGCTATCAGTCTGCCCCGTCGGCTGGTTCCTTTGGTAATGGAAGTGTCCCGCACGGTTCGGGCTTCGGACACTTTCGCCAACCTAGCAACGACGTCCGGCCAACGTCATCGGGACGTAATGCAACTGGTCAAGACGACAGAGACCTGGCCGCCGCTGTTGAGCTCCTCAGCTGCAGCTTTGGTAGCAACAATGGTTCCCGGACCGTGACCCTTCCGTTGGATGCACCCCCGGTTCCACCACTGCCCGCGCAGTACCTGGACCAGGCCACTCCATTGTCCACGGCAGGCTTCATCAACAGCTACCCAAGCCGACAGCCCGAGAGCTTTACGCGAGGTGAGATGCGACGACCCAGCGAGGACGTCCGGATGGAGGGGAGCGGCGAGTCGGTGATGGACGATGATGATTTCGACATGCGTTCTCGTGGACGCAGCGAAGAAGAAGACGACGGAGTTTTCGGACGCATGGAGGAGTGATTGATTGACTGCACCATCAACAACTGGGTTATATAACGATTGGGACGGAGTATCTCTTGGGTCGGGCATGTTGGCTCTGGAGTTGGATTTATTGAATGACGTCGGAAGGACAGGCGCGTTGTCTCTTTTTGTATCACGATATACTGTTTCGTGTGTATGAGGTGGTTCAGCTCCGCCGCCGATCTTCAGCACCGAAGAGTGGAGGGCCCGTCTGCGTCGCCCAGTTTGGGGTTCGACACAAGAAGCAGACGAGATTGCATCGCCACGAGGTTAAAGTGAAGATCTGGAGAGGCGTCGAGCGGACGCCCGAATAAATACCTACCTACCAAATGGCAAGGAAATTATGATGAAAGGCACATTGCTCTCACGTGTAGCATGAGGACCCGCGCAAGGAGAACAGCGAGAAAGTAAGATACTCGAGGGAGTGAATGTGGATATGAATAGCAGCAGGCAAGGTAGCACAAGAGAGTAGGCAGAGCATGAACTCGTAGCTAGATTGGGTTGGAGCCGAATCAGAGGGGGGCTATTCTGCCACACGACGTAGACAAGGTCACACCAAGCGAAGGGATGAGAAGAGGTGAGATGGATGAGATGAGATGAGACGTTGATTGAGCCAAGTATAAGGGAGATGAAGATGAGGAAAAGGAAGAGAAATCGACTAAACAGTCGCTCCCCTTTTGGGGAAGAAATCTCTTCTTCAAGCGTGGCCAGAGTGGGAGGAAAAGAAAAAAAAGTAAAAAAATCGAGTCCGGGAGGAGTCTGGAAGCTAGGCTGGGCCGAGAGTAGAGTGGGGGGGCGTCGAGGATTGGTGGATCGAGTTTGGGCGAACCGGCGAGGGGAGATGGAAGATCACTGATTATCGGTGCCTAGTGTTTCCCTAGCGACCCCCCGACGTCACTATTTTCCCCACTGAAGCCGCCGTCCCACCAGATGTGCCAAACAGAGGCGCTCACTCCATACATTCCGCTGTGTTTCTGTCGCAAACCAACCAACCTCTTTAACCGTCGCGTGTTTGTCGCACCAGAAACCATAACGGCTCTTCCTTCTTGTCACTCCCCATTAGACGTCAACGAGGAAACGCCAGACTGCATCGCATCCACAGACGCACCCCACGCTGCCCAAGATGTCGACCCAGCGACGACCTCCTGTGAACCCGACCGACGCCGGAGACGAGGCCCCGGCCGACTCGTTATTCGTTGCGTCCGCACCGTCGCCCGCCCGCCGCTCTGCGCTGCCCGTCGTCGCGCAGTTTCCGCTCCTGGCAGTTCTCAGCTTCTGCATGGCGAGCCTCGGGTACAGCCTGCTGGGCGAGGTGACCAAGGGCGAGCTCGCAGCCGTCAGCCGCAGCCAGGATACATGGGCCGAGGTGGGCGTGTTGGCGGGGTGGAGAGGGTGAGTGCTTCTATGTGTGGATGGAAGACGATGTCTAGACAAGACGAAAGGAATTATACGCTGACGACGCTGCTTTGTGTTGGCTAATAGGATCGAGTTGGCACTTGGATGGTTTGGCAAGCTCGATAGCTTGGATGTTGCAATGTTGGATCTGCTGTCGCATGGTCCCCACGTCAGTTTACCCCTCCTCCTTCGCCGCCGCTTCTACTCCTCTGTTCTGTGAGCTGGGAGCTGGGATTTGCACAAAGACTGAAACCTAAACAGTTCTATCTTCTCTCGACCTTTTACAACCTCAGTCCCTGGACGGCGCTCTCTGCTTTGGTCATTGACCTGACCTCCGTCGCCACGCCCTTCTACCTGCTCCGCCCGCTCTCCGCGGTGCATACGCCTTCAGCTGCGGCTAAGCTACCCAATCGCGAGCTCCTCGACGTAGCACTTCAGGTCTACACGGCGGCGTTATCGACGGGCATATACTCCGTGGTTCTGGTTCTGTCGATGCACTTCGTCCTACCCCAGATCCTCGTCGTATACTTCGCACACCTGCCCACCGTCGAGCCCGCATACGCCGCCTCATACGCCTCCACCCTTCCTGTGACGACACTGTTCGGAATCGCGGCCAGCACCTTTATATTTGCGCCGTTCGCAACGACCGGTCATGTGAAGGAGGATGACAAGGTGGCAGCGTTCGACCCAGTTGAAGCGTCGCTCGGAGAGACTGTGTGGTGGAACGCCTGGGGCTACACAGCCAAGACCAAAGTGGTGATTCGGCGGACAGCGGTGGCCATGTTCGTCTCGGCCGTCAACACGTACCTCGCCTGCTCTAGGACGGTGTATGGCGTGGAGCCGTTGGGCGCGGCCGCCTACGCGGGCGTGTGGGCGTTTGCAGCCCTATGCACAGGCGTCGGGCTAGGCTTCGTCGGCAGCGAGTGATGATTCGACGCCCTGGGGACAGATCAGCCTTGCGGCCGGATGACAAGGCTTTTGTTTGATGTCACATTTGAGCTGGTCAGGGGTTCGAAGCGGGGGGGGGGGGGGGGGGTTAGGGTTGACGGAACGCACGTCCGTCGATGTAAGATGGATGAATAGGTAGGGATGAAACGAGACATGTCTATGCCTTGTTGGGCGAGGGACAGTGGGGATGGGATGGGATATGCGAGATATAGGGCTTTGCCCTGGATTTGGTTCTTATCTGGCTTGTTGGTCATCTGTTTTCGTTTCGTCCTCGTCTTGGACTCTTGCTCCCCGAGTGTGCCTCGTAATTTGGAGGAGGGAAGGATGAGGAGGGGCAAGCGTATTTTCACTTTGCACCTGGTTTTCTTTGTTTAAATTAGCCCTGTTAATTACCGATGTAACGTTATGGCTGGATCTCTATTCTCTTCGGCAACACCAATGGCTAGGTTGAAAATAAGACCACGATGATCGAATCTTCCTGCGATGACTGTTGGAAGGATGACCCGAGAGGAGCACACGCCCGGCAGGATGACCATCGATCGATGCAGCATCGGCCGGGGAGGGATTCAAAGACTAGAGGGCTCGGTCACAAAACCCCGGCAGCCTGGCTCACTAGTGTTTTGGGCAATGGGGCTGGTCGTCCGATGGCTGCACCTAGGGGGGTTAGCAGCCTGTTTGACCCCAAGGCAGCCGCCGGAGAGAGTTGGGAGTTGAGGGTTGAGAGAGGTGGGATGTGGTGAAGGTAGAGGAGAGGGAGTTGGAGCATGTGCTACGCTGGGCGAGATGAAACAGAATTAGATGGCGGCCAAGCCTGAAAAGGGCTGGGCTTGCAGATGGGCGGCGCCCGTAGGGCTGGGGGCATGTGGTGGTGGATGAGGAGGTGGTGGTGGTGGTGTTGGATCGTAGATATGTAGGAAATAGGCTTCCAAGGGATTGGTTGGTGTGGGCGAGAGAGAGGGAGAGGGAGAGTGCCATTCCGGGGCAAAGCAGAGTAAGAATGCGTGAGTGACTGCAGTGAGAAGGCACACGATCTCGATATCCAACTTCCAACTTCCAACACCTAGTCTTCATCATCTATGACAACCTTGACAACACTAAACGCCCCGGGCGGCTTGCGGCTTGCGGGCGGGTGGGTTTGCGGCTGTGGACCATCCGCACGGGGCCGACGGACCGTGCAACGCCCCGGAAGCCACCCAACTAAAACCATGACCCCCGCGTCCCTGGCACTGCGCTCGCTCTCTGCGACCCAAGCATTTGGTTCGGGAGCCAAGGCCAGATAATTAAAAAGCGGCTGACGCGCATGGGAGACAGAGACGCACTGCGCCTCGCCGGAGAAAAAGCATCCCTGTCTTTTGGCTGCCCCAGTTCTGCCCGGACGTCCAAGCCTTGGAGGTCCCCCGTGGAGTCGGCGGCTTCGGAGTCTAGAATAGGCCCGGTCTAAGTCTAAGGACGAAGTAGCTAGGCGCACGTCCACAATCCATCTACATCTATGTCCGCATCCACATAGACGACATCCAAGCGGTGGGAAAAGTACCCGGCAAGGCAATGACAGGCACGCACGAGGCAGTAGCAGGCACCCCCCCCCCC